>CM051238.1:265285671-265573171 GCA_027917425.1 Gastrophryne carolinensis
GTTATTGGGGCATCCAGGGTTGCTTTATAGCGTCAATCCCTACTGGCATATTGAACTTAATAATCACCATATGGAGGCATCCCAGGATATTGTGAACGGGGTTCCTTTGGGACAAGCCCGTCTGTGTGTAGCTTGTGGGGTCTTACCTAGCAGCGGTGACAATGCACGGGTCTGCCTCCAGCAGGCGCTAGCCGGTCTCCCCACCTCTTCCGAGGCTGGGCCCGCACCTCGCCTTACTTCCCCTACTCCCCCAAGCTTGAGCCTAACCCCCAATACTAGTGGGGATTCTCACGCTGATATGGCCTCTAGACTGGCTAGTGTGGAAAACTTCATCGCTGGCTCCTTGGTGCGCAAGGCTACTGCCAAGAGGCGTCATTTGAATCCTGAATCTACTATTCTTCCTGTAGAATCTGATGATTTACTGCTTTCCTATGCACATTCCCCATCAGAGGAAGGGGAACTGCTCTCTAACTCAGGGTCCTACGATGACGAGTCCAGGAGTCAGGAGGAGTCTGGTTCTGATCCCAGGATGACATTGATAGACTGCTGACCCAGATCTTTGATGTGTTATCCCTCTCTCACCCTCCCGCGGCTCCTCGGCAAAGGGGTGATCTGTTTCATACCGCTAGGGTACGGTTGGAGTTTCCCGAACAAACTCATTTTAATAGCCTAGTGCTGAAAGAATGGGAACACCCCAGCAAACTCCAGGGGATTCCTAAAGCTGTGGATAAGAAGTATCCATTTCCTGCCGATCTGGTTAAGTGTTGGACATCGCCGCCCGAGGTCGATGCCCCGATTCTGAGTCTGTCCAACACCTCTATTATGCACTCCCCTGACACTACTACGCTGCGGGATTTAGAGGATCGGCGAGTTGATCAATTGGCATGTCATGCCTTTGCATTTGGGGGAGCGTTGCTCCGCCCGGTTTGCGCCTTAGCCATCACGGCGGTGGCGCTCAGGACTGTGGTTAAGACTGCTCTGGAAGGAGCGGATGCCTTGCCCTCTGATGCCGCCAACGCTCTGGCCACCTGTGAGACCTTTGTGAATTATATCCTATCTGCATCGGACGATGCAATTAAGCTGAGCGCCAGATCCTCTGCTCTGGTGGTGGCCATACGCCGTGCGCACTGGTTACGCCAGTGGGCTGCTGACGACGTCGCCAAGAAGGCCCTTACTGAGCTTCCATTTAAAGGGCTGCACCTGTTTGGAGAAAGGTTAGGTATCTTTGCCAAGGGTGGCAAGTTGCCCCAGCGCAAGCGCCAGATTCGGCCCTTTCGTGGCCCAAGCTCCCATTCGACCCCCTACCGTGGGGCCAAGCAGGGTAGAGGGGTGTCCTTTGCTGGGTCTCGCGCAGAGTCCTAGAACAAGAACAGAGGACGTCATCCTGGTTCCTCCTGGGGGCCCAAGCCCAAAGCCTCCTCCCCCAAAACCCCCAAGCATGAGGGGGCGCCCTCGCCTGTCAGGGTGGGGGGACGTCTGCAGCACTTCGAGCATGTCTGGAGACGCCTCGCCCCAGATCGGTGGATTCAGGAGGTAGTGTCCTCCGGTTACAAGATAGAATTTGCTGTACTGCCCCCTACCAGGTTAGTTGGGTCCCGGATCCCTCAGGACCCTGCCTCAGCTCGAGTCTTGTTGCTGGCTGTGCAGGACCTTCTGGATCTCGGGGTCATTTGCGAGGTCCCGTTAAGAGACAGGGGCATGGGGTTTTATTCCAACCTGTTCACGGTGCCCAAAAAGGAAGGGTCAGTCAGACCCATTCTGGATTTGAAAATCCTAAACAGATATGTCAGAAACAGGCATTTTCGAATGGAAACTCTGCGCTCGGCCATTGCCTCGCTGCGCCCAGGGGACTTCATGACATCTGTGGACATCAAGGATGCTTACCTACACGTTCCGGTGTTTGCAGGGCACCAAAGGTTTCTCAGATTTGCGCTGTTGGATCAGCTCGTGGCTCTGCCATTCGGCCTTACGACGGCTCCCAGGGTGTTCACCAAGGTGCTGGCAGGGGTGATGTCCCTCTTAAGACTAAAGGGCATACGCGTGTTGCCCTACCTGGACGATATACTCATCACCTCTCGGTCTCTCCGGCAGGCAGAGCTGGACACTCGGTTGGTAGTGTCCACCCTGGAGTCCTTCGGCTGGGTGATCAATTACCCAAAGTCCTCTCTGTCCCCCTCCTCAGTGACCCCGTTTCTGGGGATGATTCTGGACTCGGTTCAGTCAAGGATATTCCTTCCTCCACAGAAGGTGGAAGCTCTGACAACGCAGGCGAGGTCCCTGCTCTCGATCCCTCCATCCGGCAGGGAATGCAGTTGGTGGGCTCGATGGTGGCAAGCTTCGAGGCGGTGACCTTTGCCCAGTTCCATTTGAGAACCCTGCAGCTTCACCTTCTGTCAGTATGGAACAAGGACCCAGCGTCCTTGGACGAGATCTGGGTGGTTCCCCCCTCGGTCAGACAATCCCTTGCTTGGTGGTTGGACCACAGGAACTTGACAAGGGGCAGATCCTTCCTGGCTCCCTCTTGGGAGACGGTCACAACGGATGCCAGTCTTTCGGGCTGGGGGGGATTCTGGAAGTCCCTGCGCTTCCAGGGGAGGTGGGGCCCTCAGGAGGGCCCATCTTCCTATCAATGTCCTGGAACTCAGGGCGGTCAGGTTGGTGCTGGAACGATTGACCCAGCACCTGAAGGGTCTGGCGGTTTAGGTACGCTCAGACAACAGGACGGCCGTAGCCTACATCAATCATCAGGGAGGAACCCGGAGCAAGGGTGCTCTCCAGTAGGTATCTCTGATTCTAACATGGGCAGAGACCAATGTCCAATGCATCTCGGCTGTCTACATTCCGGGGTCGGAAAATCTGCTAGCAGATGCTCTGAGCAGGGGGGCGTCCCGTCCGGGGGAATGGGCCCTCTGCGACACGGTATTTCAGTCCCTGTGTCACCGTTGGGGTGTACCAGACGTGGATCTGTTTGCGTCCCGCCACAATCACAAACTACCGAGCTTTGTAACCCTGTCTCAGAATCCTCTGGCTCTGGCTTCGGATGCAATGTCAATGTCTAAGAGGGAGTTTCAGCTCTGGATCGCTCTGGAAGGGGTACCCGCGATTCTGGTGGCCCCAAGGTGGCCAAGAAGAGTGTGGTTCGCGGACGTGGTTCAAATGGCAGTAGATCTAGGTTGCCAGATCTTCTAACCCAGGGGTCCCTACGCCATCCCAGTTTACTAACTCTGGCTTTGACGGCTTGGCTAATGAAACCTCCATCTTAATGGAAAGGGTTTGTCTGCTTCTGTTGTGGCTACTATGGTGCAAGCCAGGAAGAAGACTTCTGCTGCTATCTATTTGAGTATGGCGGGCTTACATTGACTGGTGTGAATCCAGGTCTCTTCCCTGCCGGGAATTCTTAGTCTCCAGGGTGCTGGAGTTTTTACAACATGGTCTAGACTTGGGTCTTAAGCTTAGTACCTTGAAGGGCCAGGTTTCGGCCCTGTCTATCTTCTTTCATAAGACCTTTGCCCAGCACCCTCTTATCAAGACATTCTTTCAGGGGGTCACTCATGTGCGTCCTCCTCGGAAACCTATGGTTCCTGTTTGGGATCTGAACTTGGTGTTGTCGGCCATGCAGGGGGCTCCTTTTGAGCCTATTCATGAGGCCGCTCTCGCTGTGCTCGCGCTCAAGGTTGTCTTCCTGGTAGCTATCACTTCGGTTAGACGTGTGTCTGAGTTTGCTGCCTTGTCTATTCAGCCTCCCTACTTTGAGAGACACCGGGATAAGGTGGTGTTTCGCTTCAAGCCAGACTTCCTGCCTAAGGTTGTGTCTGTATTTCATTTGAATCAGGATATTGTACTTCCTTCCTTGTGCCCTAATCCTAGTAACCCTAAGGAAAGGGTTTTGCATTCTTTGAATGTGGTTAGGTGTGTCAAGAACTTGGAGCAGGATGATTCCCCTGGAAGGTTTCTGATCCTGATCTAGGTGGGGGTCAACGTTCCCTGCATCTCATTGGTATTTGCTCCAATGGATGTCCTTCAGTGGCAGGTTGTGTTATCCTGGTGTCCCTTTGAGAGCCCACTAGGGTGGCTCTGTTGGGTTCCGTCAATATCACAGGGGCTCTGCCCTTGTTTTTACTGCCCCAGAATATTCTAACTCTGGTCATGGGGGATTAGTAATTTTATGTCTGGACATTCTATTTTATATGTTTTTTCTTCATTTCACCCTGCTAGGCGGGGTTCTGCGCAAGATTGCGCTGATAAGGGTACCCGTGATACTGATGGCCCCTGGGTGGCCTAGCGGACTGTGGTTCGCAGATGCTTCTGCTGAGGACAGCGGTCCTGTACGCGCTCTCAGGAGTGCGGTTCTGCCTTTTTCAGGCTCCTTCTTATGTCGCCCCAATCTAAAGGCTCTAGTCTGATGGCTTGACAGTTGATTCTTTCACCCTTTTGGAGACTGGTTTGTCTTCTGGGTGACTTTGTCTATGGGGGGGCTAGGAGCAAGCTTCTTCTTCTTCCTCTGTCTATTATAGGGTATGGTGTACCCATATTGATTGGCGTGAGTCTTGGACTCTCCCCTGTTGGACGTTCTGTTCCCAGGGTTCTAGAGTTATTACAGCATGGGTTGGGGTTGGCTCCCCATCTCGGTACTCTGAAGGTTCAGGTTCTGCCCTGTCCGCCTTCCCGTAGAAGTCTTGTTCAGTCTTCCTTGTTAAGTGTTCTTTTGGGGATTGCTCAGGTGCATCTCCCAAGTAGTTCTATGGTCCCTGTTGGGATTAATTCTTATTCTGTTTGCCTTGCGGGTTGTTCCCTTTGGACCTATTCCGGATGCTGTCTGAACTGTTCTTACTTCATGTTGCCCTTACGGGGGCTGTTACTTCAGTCAGACGTGTGCCTGAGAAGGTGGCTCTGTTTAGTTAGCCCTCATTCATTATATATATACACCATGATGTGGTGGTATTCTGCCTTACGCCGGACCTTATGCCCAAGGTGGTGTCTTATGCTCATTTATTCAAGTCCTTTTGTCTGCCTCTGAGCCCTATTCTCAGTAATGCTGCAGCAAGGGGGTCTACATCCCCTCAACAGGTGTTGTAGTTTTGTTTGTTGCTTGTCCCTTAGGGGGACTGATGCCCCTTGGGGTTTGCAGGCGCCTGATTTAATCTGCTTCCAGGGGTTATGCGCCCTTTGGACTGGTCTTCCTTGGACGGATTGTCCTTTCTGGTCCCAGGTAAGGGTTTTGGCTTCTTGCTGATCCTTGTTAGTGTAGTGGTCAGTATCCCCGCCTGTCGTGCGGGAGACCAGGTTTCAATTTCCCTGATGGGGGGAGCCCTGAGTTTTTACCGAGGCTACGGTTGCATTTGGACTGGTCAGGATGTTACTCTGGCCTATTCCTTTAAAGTGGACCATCACCCTCCCGTGATCGGCCCGGGAATCTATAAGATTCCCAGGCCGATCACCTCCCTCCCTGCGGAACATCCGAGATCGGGATGTCCCGCGGGATGAAACCCCCCCCCAAACGCCCCAAATCCCCGTACCTTGTCTTCGGCGCCACCTCCCTCACGCTCCTTCGGCGCCACGCATTTGCCAACGTGGGCTCGGCCCTGCGACCGGTTAGTGCATCTACCATGGTTTTGCTTGCTACCAGGTCTCTTATCAGGGACTGGCTGAATAATGCTCAGCTGGATCCAGCTAGCGCTGAGTTCGCTGTACTTAAGAAGTGGGAATTGTTCATGGATTTTGTCATGGCTGCGATGGAAGACTCCATTGTCATGTGTAGTAGGACATCAGCCTTGCTGGTGGCCATGCGCGGACTGGTCTGGCTCTGTCAGTGGACAGCAGACGTTGGAGCCAAGAAGTCACTCACAGTTCTCCCCTTCTTGGGGGCGCGGCTGTTTGAAGATAAATTGGATGCTGTTGCTAAAGGCGGTAAGTTACCTCAGCGGAGGAAGCAGCGCCGTCCTTTTCGGGGGGCGGGCTCGTTCACTCCTTCCTTTCGAGGGGCCAGAGCGTCTAGGGGTCTGGCCTTCTCGGGGCTCGTCCTGGAACAGAGGCAGAGGTCGGGCACGTCCCGCGTCTGCCTGGGATCCCAAGCCTGCCGTTAAACCGTCTCAGCAATGAAGGGGCGCCCTCACCCGTAAGGGTGGGGGGACAGCTGCGACTCTTCCGGGTCTGAGCCCGTGAGGTCACAGACAATTGGATCTTGGAAGTGATCTCCGGGTACAAACTGGAGTTCGAGTACTGGCCGCCCCCAAGATTCTTAAGGTCTTGGGTGCCCTCGGACCCTCAGGCTGCGCAGGGGCTCCTGTTGGCAGTGAAAAGCCTTCTGGATATGGGGGTTATATGCCCGGTGCCTCCGTTGGAAAGAGGCAAGGGTTACTACGCCAACCTTTTCACGGTCCCCAAAAAGGAGGGTTCGGTGAGACCCATTCTAGACCTCAAGGTTCTCAACAGGTTTATCAGAGCCAAAAAGTTCCGCATGGAGACTCTGCGCTCGGCTATCAATTCCCTTCGCCAAGGGGATTTTATGACATCCATAAACATCAAGGATGCGTATCTGCATGTTCCGATTTTTCAGGCACATCAGAGATTCCTCCGGTTTGCGGTGGGGGATCAACATTATCAATTCGTAGCTCTTCCCTTCGGTCTGACCTTGGCACCAAGGGTCTTCACCAAGGTTTTGGCAGGCGTAATGGCTCTGCTCAGATCTCAGGGCATTCATTGTGCCTTATCTGGACGATCTGTTGATTTCTGCTTCTTCCCTTCAGCAGGCAGAACTGGACACCCTACAGGTGGTGTTGACCCTGGAGAGATTCGGGTGGGTGATCAACCGCACCAAGTCTTCTCTCTCCCCGTCTCGTGTGATTTCATTTCTGGGCATGAATCTGGATACCAGTCGGGCCAGAGTGTTTCTGCCCCAGACCAAGGTGCAGGGGATTCAGGACCTGATCCGTCTTCTTCTGGCCAGGCCTTGCCCCTCTGTCTGACGGGATGAAACTAGTGGGCCTGATGGTGTCCTCCTTTGAGGCGGTGCCGTTTGCACAATTTCACATGAGATCTCTTCAACTTCTCCTATTGACGTATTGGGACAGGAGCCCACAGTCTTTGGATCAACCTTTCAGGATGTCTCCCAGGGTTCGGCAGTCACTTCGGTGGTGGCTGGACTCGAGCAATCTGACGAAGGGCAGATCCTTTCTGGTCCCTTGTTGGGAGACAGTTACCACGGATGCCAGCCTGTCGGGCTGGGGAGGTTATTGGAAGAGTCATCAGTTCAGCGGGGTGTGGGGTCCCCAGGAGGCTCACACCCCCATCAATGTATTGGAGCTCCGAGCCATTCGTCCACAGTTACGGGGTCTTCGGTTCAGGTGCGTTCGGACAACCGAACGGCAGTGGCCTACATAAATCACCAAGGAGGGACTCGCAGCAGGAGTGCCCTCAGGGAAGTCTCTCTGATCCTGCGATGGGCGGAGAGCAATGTTCCTTGCCTTTCGGCAGTTTACATTCCGGGGGTGGAGAGTACGGAGGCGGATTCCCTGAGCAGGGGGTCCTCTCGCCACGGAGAGTGGTCTCTCAAACCCGAGGTCTTTCTGGATCTTTGCCACAAGTGGGGGACTCCGGAGGTGGATCTCTTTGCCTCAAGGCACAATCACAAACTTCTGGCATTTGTGTCTTTCTCAGGAACCCCTGGCCTTGGCAGTGGATGCCTTGTCTCTGGCGTGGAAGGACCTGGGTTTTCTGTACCTGTTTCCACCTGTCTCCATGCTGGGCAGGGTGGTTTGCAAACTGGTTCTAGAAGGGGCACCAGCGATTCTGGTGGCTCCAAGGTGGCCAAGAAGGGTTTGGTACGCAGACGTCGTAAGGATGGCCGTAGACCAGTGCCGGCTTCCTCTGATACCGGACCTGCTATCCCAGGGTCATCTACTTTACCCCAATTTACAAACGCTGGCTTTGACGGCCTGGCTGCTGAAACCTTCTTCTTGAAAGAGGAAGGTTTGTCTGAGGCGGTTGTTCAGACCCTGATTAGGGCTAGGAAGCGGTCCTCTTCTGGCATTTACTATAGGACTTGGAGGTCCTATATTGATTGGTGTGAGGCTAGGCCTTGCCTTGCAGGGTTTTTTCTGTACCCAGGATTTTGGAGTTTCTTCAGCATAATCTGGACCTGGGGTTCCAGCTTAGTACTTTGAAAGGACAGGTTTCTGCTCTGTCGGTTTTCTTTCAGAGGTCTTTTGCTTTACACCCGCTGGTTAAGACTTTTTTCCAAGGGGTGGCGCATGTGCGGCCCCCTCGAAAAGCTGTAGTTCCTGTTTGGGACTTCAATTTGGTTCTTTCGGCTCTGCAGGGTCCGCCTTTTGAGCCACTACATGATATTGCTCTTTCGGTTCTCACTCAGAAGGTTGCCTTCTTGGTGGCGATTACCTCGGTTCGGCGTGTCTCTGAGTTGGTGGCTCTGTCGATTTAGGCCCCTTACTTTGAGAGACACCAGGATAAGGTGGTTTTTCGTTTTAAACCGGATTTCCTTCCTAAGGTGGTGTCTGCTTTCCACCTCAATCAGGATATTGTTCTCCCTTCCTTGTGTCCTAAGCCTAATAATGACAAGGAGACGGTTCTGCACAATTTGGATGTTGTTCGCTGTGTGAAGTACTATTTGGTGACTACTTCTTCCTTCCGCAAGACGGACGCCCTTTTCGTGGTGCCCTGCGGGCCCAGGAAAGCTTTGGCACCTGCGATTAGCAAATGGATTCGTCAGGCCATTGTTGGGGCCTATTCTGCTAAGGGGAGGACTCCCCCTTTTAGGGTCACTGCGCTCTCTGCTCGTGCTGTGGGTGCATCGTGGGCTTTTCAGCACCAGGCTTCTGTTGAACAAGTTTGTAAGGCTGCTACGTGGTCTTCTGTTCATACTTTTTCCAAGTTTTACAAGGTTGATGTGCGGGCTTCAGCGGATGCTGTTTTTGGCCGCAAGGTTCTGCAAGGTGCAGTGGTTTTATTTGGTGCATTCTTTACTGTTTATGGTTCCCACCCTTGACGGACACTGCTATTGGATGTCCCAACTGTCAAGACTTATTGAAGTGGAGTGTATGTCACACTTGGAATAATACCGTTTTATGATTGCTGACCTTTAAAACGGATATTATAAGTGTGACATACACTCCGCTTCACCCACCCTGTTTGGTATTCTGGATCCTTTATATGGTGAACCATTGTTTTTTGTTAATCTTGTTATATTTGGTTCTTCCTGGTCCCTTTACTGCTATCTGACACTGGGGAATTGGTGAGAGGTCCCAGGTAGTTATGGACCGGGAGGGGCTTCTTTTTTTGCATTCATCTCTGCAGAAGTTCGCCTCTACTGGAGAATAACCCCAACTGTCAAGACTTATTGAAGCGGAGTGTATGTCACACTTATAATATCCGTTTTAAAGGTGAGTAATCACAAAACGGTATTTTTATATCTAGAAAACACAGTTTCTTTCTAAGAACTTCTGCTGGTGTAGTTGGGATCCTAAATTTCCTATTGGTCCACCTATCCTGTGGACGAAACCAATTAATGCAACCCCTACTCTTGATCACTCTGCACATTTGCAGGCATTAGGGTAGACCTGCAGACCTGAATGTCTCCTGGGAGGGTTGCTTTATGTGCTTTGGCTATGCTTAGAATTTCAAATGCCACTAGGACAGAAAACGGCTAGCGCCAAAGTCTTTTAGTGCAAAACAGGTTTTGGTCTGGGTATTTGTTGAAGCAAGCACTACCCTTTATAAACCTCTTCATCTTGGTGATGCCTGTTGAGTTCTGCTTAGTCATGGTGTGACTTCATAGGGCACCTAGTCCCAATATAGCTAGTAAGCAGCATTTGCTTAATATTGCCAAAAGGGTGCTATTTGAAGCTGTAGTAAATTAAATACATTTAATATATTTAAAGCTTTACCTTCAAAATGCAACTGTATGTCTTTATTAACATTCGACTGTTCACAATTGTGCAGTTAAACACGTTAAAGTGTCAATAAGGTTTAGGGCATTAAACATTGAATATGTTAAACTAATAAGCAGGTTGTTTTTTTCCAAGTATACAGCACGTCCTGTTTCACCATATTCTTTACGCTTGGGATATCCGCCACAAGGTGGCGCAGTGGACTGCAGAAGAGACTTCTGGCATCTCCTGGCCCTATAAAAGGACAGGAACTGGGGGGGTTGCGTGGAGCGCAATTCGCACTCTTAGGGGGGTGGGGGCGGATCCGGCGGATTACGTTTTTTGCGTCATACCTCCGCGGCCCGCCCCTCAAGGTCCTTGCGGGCGCCATTTTGGTTGGAGTTTGTCTTCTCCTTATCTGCGGTACTGCGGCGCGCTGCTGGCCTGCCTGGATGTGCGATCGGCCTCTTGGACCGAGAGTCCCCTTCGGGGTTGTATTGTGCTGTTGTCACTACTTTTTGGGAATGTTATGTGTGGTTTTCTTCTGTCTTTCAGGCGGGATAAACGTGTCTGTGGTTTCTCCCGGCCCTCTTCCCTTCCTTCTCAAGCTGTGTGCCGCGTGTGGGGTATCCCCTGTGAGTGACTGTGTCAGGGTATGTGTGCCTTGCGCCCAGAAGGTACTTGCGCTGCAGTCTGGGTTGCCTGCTACGCTGCCCAGCTCTGCGCCCCCTTCTACATCACCTACACCCCGCGCCTGCATTTGACCCCTAGTGAGGGACATGCCCGCAAGACCAACTATGACTTGGCCTTGCGGGTGGCCAGCCTGGAAAGGCATATGGCTGGGCCGGTCCCCCGCAAGGCTTCTGGCAAGAAGCGGCATTTAACTCCCGCCGTTTCCCTTTTTCCTGAGGATGTGGGACAGTTTTTCTTACTCTGGCCTGTACCCCCTAGAAGAGGGGGAACTTTCTCTGATTCCTCTGAGGAGCAGCAGGAGGTTTATGGTGGTACTAGGTCTCCTTTTGAAGAAGACCCATGGTCTCCTGAGGATACTGACAGGCTGTTGACTATCATTTTTGAAGTACTGTGTATTACACCTCCTGTTCCGGCTAAAAGGCAGCAGGGTGAGCTTTTTCACACTGTTAAACAATGCTTGGCGTTCCCTGAGCAGATCCACTTCAATAATTTGGTGCTTAAGGAGTGGGAATGTCCTAGCAGATTGCCTGCGGTGCCTAAGAGTTGGGACAGGAGGTACCCATTTCCTGCTGATAAGCACTGTTTGTGTCCCCCCGAGGTGGATGCCTCCGTCCTTGGGTTGTCCAATACCTCGGTCATGCATTCCCTGACACTTCTACTCTGAGGGATGGTGAGGACCGGCGTGTTGATCAGCTGGCCTGTCATGCATTTGCTTGTGCAGGGACTGCGCTGCGCCCTGTGTGCGCTTCTGCCATCACGGCTCTTGCTATTAAAGGACTACTCAAGTGCCTTCTGGTTAATGCCTCAGATGCCAATAGAGGGGAGGAGTATAGATCCCTCCTGCTTTACTATGAATTTGTGGCATTCTTTCTACTATGGATGATGCGGTCAGGATGTGTGGTAAGACTTCTGCCCTTTTGGTGGCTATACGCCGCTCTGTTTGGCTGCGTCAGTGGGCAGCTGATAATGCTGCTAAGAAGGCTCTCACTGGCTCCCCCTTTACTGGGCTACGGCTCTTTGGGGAGCGTCTGGATCTGTTTGCTAAGGATGGTAGGCTGCCTCAACGCAGGAGGCAGCCGCGGGCCTTTCGGGGGGCTGGTTCTTCCCTCCGCTCCTTCCGTGCTCCCAGGTCTGGTCGGGGTGCACCTTTGCGGGGGCACGTAGAGACCCTTGGGGCCGGGGTAGAGGTCGTGATCGCCCCGGTCTCTAATGGGGTCCCAAGTCCAAATCTTCCCCCCAAGCCCCCTCAGGCATGAGGAGGCGCCCTCACCCATCCGAGTGGGGGGACGGTTGTGGCTCTTTGCTCACGTTTTGGAGACTGCACGTTTCAGGAGGTGGTGTAGTTTGGGTACAAGATAGTTTGCAGCCTGGCCGCCCCCCCAGATACATCAGATCCCGGATGGTTCAAAATCCCTTGTCAGCTCAGGGCTTGCGGTCCAAAGCCTTTTGGATTTGGGGGTCATTTACCTGGTGCCCTTCCAGGAAAGGGGCAGAGGTTTCTATTCCAATCTGTTCACTGTTTCCAAAAAGGATGGGTCCCTGAGACCTATCCTGGATTTGAGGCGCCTCAACAAATTTGTCAAGCATTGGTTCAAGCATTTTCGCATGGAGACTGCGCTCGACGGTCAGTACCTTGGGCCCGGGCGATTTCATGACTTCTGTGGACATCAAAGAGGCTTACCCTTCATGTTCCAATCTTTCCAGGTCATCAGAGATTTCTCATGTTCGCTCTGGAGGATCAGCACTACCAATTTGTGGCCCTACCGTTCGGTCTTACCTCGGCTCCTCAGGTCTTCATCAAGGTGCTGGCGGGGGTGATGGCTCTGTTGAGATCTCAGGGCCGTCGCATCTTTCCTTATCTGGATGACATTCTGATTGCGTCTCAGTCCTTCCATCAAGCCGAGCTGGATGGGGGTCTCCACACTCGAGACCTTGAGGTGGGTGATCAACTATCCCAAGTCTTCTCTGTCTCCTTCCTTGGTGAGGTCCTTTCTGGGCATGATTCTGGATACATCTCAGGTCAAGCTTTTTCTGCCTCAGCAGAAGGTGGAGAGCCTGCAGACACTGGCACGGTCTCTACTTTCTTGCCCTCACCCCTCCATTCGGCAGGGGATGCAGCTGGTGGGCCTGATGGTGTCCTGCTTCGAGGCAGTCCCCTTTGCTCCGTTTCACATGAGACCTCTTCAGTTGCACCTCTTGTCAGTTTGGGATCGGGATCCTGTGTCCCTGGAAGATTTGTTCTGTCCCCTCTGATCAGTCAGTCCCTCTTGTGGTGGCTGGACTCAGGGAATCTCCTAGTGGGCAGGACCTTTCTGCCTCCGTGCTGGGAGGCTGTCACCACAGATGCCAGTCTGACAGGTTGGGGGGGCTTTTGGAAGTCTCTGAAGTTCCAGGGTCAGTGGGGCCCTCAGGAGGCCCATGCTCCCATCAACATTCTGGAACTGCGGGCGATAAGGTTGGTTCTTTTCCAGTTGACTCCGCACCTTCGAGGTCGGGCTGTTCAGATCCGCTCAGACAACCGACGGCGGTTGCCTACATCAATCATCAGGGGGGAACTCTGAGCAAGCGAGCCCTCAAGGAAGTGTCCCTGATACTGTCCTGGGCGGAGGAGAATGTTCCCTGCATATCAGCAGTTCACATCTCGGGAGTGGATAACTTGGAGGCAGACTCTTTGAGCAGGGGGAAGTCTCGGCTGGGGGAGTGGTCCCTCAGCGTAAGGGTGTTTCACTCTCTGTGCCACCGCTGGGGTCTGCCGGATGTGGACCTGTTTGCTTCACGTCACAATCCCAAACATCCATTCTTTGTCTCTGTTACAGGATCCTCTGGCCTTTGCCACGGATGCGCTGGCAATGCCTTGGAAGGGGTTTCAGCTCCTCTGTGTTCCCTCCGATTCCTCTGTGGGGCAGGGTGCTGCGCAAGGTAGCCCAGGAAGGGGTGCCAACCATTCTGGTGGCCTCCTGTTGGCCAAGAAGGGTGTGGTTCACAGACATCGAGCAGTTGGCAGTAGATCAGTATGTCCTGCCCAAGGATCCAGATCTGCTCACTCAAGGGCAGCTGTGCCATCCCAATTTACAAACGCTGGCTTTGACGGCTTGGCTGCTGAAACCTCCATCTTGATTGAAAAGGGTTTGCCTGCCTCTGTTGTTGATACCATGATTAGGGCTAGGAAGAAGTCCTCGTCCTTTATCTACTACAGGGTCTGGCATGCTTACATTGCCTGGTGTGAGTCCAAATCTCTTCCCTGTCGGGTTTTTTCTATTCCTAGGATTCTGGAATTCTTGCAACATGGTTTGGATTTGGGCCTTCAACTTAGTACCCTCAAAGGTCATGTTTCAGCTCGGGCAATTTTTTTCTAAAGATCTTTTGCCGTTTGGTTAAGGTTTTTTTCCAGGGGGTGTCTCATGTGCGTCCGCCATGTAAACCTATGTTACCAGTTTGGGATTTGAATCTGGTGTTATCTGCTCTGCAGGGTCGTCCTTTTGAGCCTCTCTGTGAGGCCGCTTTGCCCATCTTGACTTTTAAGGTAGTCTTTTTGGTGACCATAACTTCTGTCAGGCGTGTTTCTGAGTTGGTGGCGCTTTCCATCAAACCTCCTTATTTTGAGCGACACCAGGACAAGGTGGTGTTTCAGTTTAAGCCTGATTTCTTGCCTAAGGTTGTGTCTGCTTTTCATCTCAATCAGGACATTGTCTTGCCTTCCTTGTGTCCTAATCCTGCTAATTCCAAGGAGAGGACTATGCATTTAGATGTGGTCAGGGTTCTGAGGTTTTACTTGGTAGCTACTGAATCTTTCAGGAAGACTGATGCTCTTTTTGTTCTTCCTTCTGGTCCTAGGAAGGGTTTTCCTCCGGTTAAGTCCACTATCAGCAAGTGGATACATCAGGCGGTGGTGCAAGCCTATTCTTCTAAGGGGAAGGAACCTCCCTTCCGCCTTACTGCTCATTCCACTCGTGCTATTAGTGCCTCTTCGGCCTTTCAGCACCAGGCTTCTGTTGAACAAGTTTGTAAGGCCGCAATTTGGTCTTCTGTTCATAATTTTTCAAAGTTTTACGAGGTTGATGTTAGGGCCTCAGCTGATGCTGCTTTTGGCCACACATTTCTTCAGGCGGCAGTGGTTTAAACTGCCCGCCGTGGTTCTTTGGGGATCCCACCCTACTTTACGGACACTGCTTTTGGACGTCCCAAGCGTAAAGAATTTGAAACAGGACTTGCTGTGTACTTGGAAAAATACAATTCTGTGAGTACTCACCTGTAGAATTGATTTTGTAGTATACAGCACATCCTGTTTCACCCCTCCCTTATTCTTGGTTACCTCTGTATGGTGATTTGTTCAGATGTTTTGTTGGGTTTCCTTCATTATTCTCCCGGCTTCTTGTCTAACTGCTTTGTAACACTGGGAATTAGTGGGAGGTTCCTGTCCTTTTATAGGGCTGGGAGGCTCCACAAGTCTCTTCTGCAGTCCACTGCACCACCTTGTGGCGGATATCCCAAGCGTAAAGAATTTGGTGAAACAGGACGTGCTGTATACTACAAAATCAATTATACAGGTGAGTACTCACAGAATTGTATTTTTTTTATTTTTTATTTTCAGGCTCTTATCTCTCCTCCAGTTATCCTTTCTCCCCATACGGCAACAAAGTATCTGGCAGTGAAGAATCTGATAAATCCCGAGCCAGTCCAAGTGTCAGCTGTAAACCCTCCTCTGAATCAAAAGCTCTTGATATATTACAGCAACATGCTAGTCATTACAAGAGCAAGTCTCCTACGGTGAGTACACTTAGGACTTTTATGGTGTAAAAAAAAAAAAAAAAATCCTATACTCTCCTTTCATCCAGAGCTATCACTGCTGGTGCGCCAGGTGCTGCTCCCTCCTCCAACGCTAGACACTGCTGTGCAGAAGGGGGCTCATCACAGAAACTATGGCACGCCCTTCTCCACAGAAACACTTACCTTTCCATGGTTCAACTGTGCATCCAATCAAAGCCACTTGCTTAACTTGCATGATTTTGCAAACGGCTCGGATTGTTAACAATGGGGAGCGTGCGCTTCCGCTACCCCGGCGTGGGGTGAGTGATCCGTCCGATAGACTGGGGTGGAGGCTTTCATCCCAATCAGAGCCGCTTGGCGCATTACATCATCGCAGTAAGTGGCTCTGATTAGATGGGAGCCCGTACATGTGGCGTTGGGTAAGCAGATCAGTTGTATTCTTAGTATACAGTACGTCCTGCTCCAAATCTAATACTTACAGTTGGGATATACTCCGCCAGATGGCGCTGGACTGCAGAGACATCGGAAATAGGCTCCTCCCGGCCCCTCAAATACCCGGGGTCCTCCCACAAATCCCCACAATTTCTCTGCAGTCTGGCTGCGAAGGACGAGAAATGGCTCTCTACTCGCAGGTGAGCGGGGCTATTAGCCCGCGTCCCTGTAGGACTATTCCCACCCGTTCCACTAGTAATATGCCTCCCAGCCTTGGCTGCGCTGGTCAGGTGAAGGTAGGCAGCACCGCTGTTAATTGCTTAGGAGCGCTGCTCCACCGCAATCCCACACCAAAGGGTAGGCGGTTCAGGCTTATGGTGAGCCTCTGTGGGATGCCCCTCCTTCACTAGGGCCCCCTTGCCCTTGCCCATCGGTGAGCCCTGTTTAAGTGGCCGCTGTCCTCCCTCATCCTCCTTGTAGTCTTCAGGGGGGAAAAGGGGGGGGTGTAAATATGTATGCTATGCATTCTGTGTTTTACACCTTTTTTTTCCATTCTGTTAGTCTTGTGTCAGCCGCTGCGCTGGCTTGTCTTTACTGTCTTTTAAAATTGCTGCCACCGTGCGTCTACTTTGTTCCGCGCTTGGCGGCGGCATTACCTCAGGCGCTGGTGCGCCATCATTGGCTGCTTGCACGTTCTTGGCTTCGTGCTCTTCGGGGGGGGGGGGGCGGCGGGGCCCGTCTATGGCGCGCTCTGCGTCATCGCTGATACCGGCCCGCCCCTCGAGGTATATCGACGCCATCTTTATCCTGCTTGGTTGGCCTATGCGCGACGGACCCCTACCTACTGCGGTCCGTAAGTGCCCTCGCGGGCGGCTTTATATCTTTCACTTTTGTTACTGTGTGCTTACAGGTCTTGTCTGCTTATGTCTTTCAAGCGGGGCGAACCCTTTTGGCTTCTCCCGGCCCTGTATTAGTATATAACTTGTAGGCTTTGTAAAAATAATACTCCCACTTCCCTAGCGGGTTATTGGGGCATCCGGGGTTGCTATATAGCGTTATTCCCTATCAGCGTATGGCGCCGCTATAATCACCATATGGAGGCATCCCAGGATAATGTGACCGGTGTCCCTTCGGGACAAGACCGGCTGTGTGTAGCGTGTGGGCAGCCTCATGCTGACGCTGACAAGGCGCGGGTCTGTGTACCCTGTGCTGAGCAGGTGCTTGCATTGCAATCTGGCCTGCCAGTGGCTGCACCTCGTTTCACTTCACCTACTCCCCCAAGCTTAAACCTTACTCCTGCTGAGTTGCATACTAGTGGGGATTCTCAGCCTGATGTGTCTTCTAGACTGGCTACTGTTGAGCAGTTGATTGCTAAATCCTTAGCGCGTAAGGCCCCTGCTAAGAAGCAGCACTTGACGCCTAATGTCACTGTTTTCCTTATGGGAACTGAGGAGTTGTTTAATCTTTGTGGCTATACCCCGTCTGATGAAGGGGAACTCTTTTCTGATTCAGGCTCATCTGATGAGAGACCAAAGGGTCATGACGATTCTGGCTCTGAACCCTGGGCCCTGAATGACACTGAGATTATTGACCCAGATTTTTGAGGTTCTGTCCATCTCTCTCCCTGTTGCGGTTCCCAGGCAAAGAGGGGAGCATTTCCATAACCTTGTGCTCAAGGAATAGGAGCGCCCCAGTAAACTTCCCGGGGTTCCAAAAAATTGGGATAGGAAGTATCCCTATCCGGCTGAGGTGGTTAAATGTTGGTCACCCCCCCCCCCCCCCGAGGTGGTTGCCCCGATCCTAGGGCTATCTAACACCTCTGTCATTCATTCCCCTGACTCTACTACCCTGCAGGATGCTGAGGACCGGCGCATTGACCAGCTGGCATCCCGCGCCTTTGCATGTGCAGGGACGGCGCTGCGCCCGGTCTGTGCCTCTGCCATTACTGCTGTGGCAACTAGAACCCTTATCAGAAATATGCTTCATAGTGTCCCTGATGATTTGCCTTGTGAGGTGTTTAATGCACTCTCCAGTTGTGATGTTTTTGTAAATGTTGTCCTCTCAGCATTGGATGACACCATCAGAATGTGTGCCAGAACTTCTGCCCTGGTGGTGGCTATACGCCGCTCGGTTTGGCTGCGCCAGTGGGCTGCTGACAATGCTGCCAAGAAGGCCCTCACTGGGTCTCCCTTTAAAGGACAGCGCCTGTTTGGGGACCGCCTGGACCTTTTTGCTAAGGGAGGCAGGTTACCCCAGCACAGGCAGCAATTTCGGCCCTTTCGGGGTCAGGGTTCCTCCTCCCCGTACCGTGGTGCAAGACAGGGAAGGGGGGTTTCCTTTCCTGGGGCCCGGGGAGCTTTCTGGGGTAGAGGCACGAGGACATCCTGGCTCCTCCTGGGGAAAGGAAAATCCTCTCCCAAGCCCCCTCAGGCATGATGGAGCACCCTCACCCATCCGGGTGGGGGGATGGCTGCAGCACTTCGCTCACGTCTGGAGGCTTCATGTCTCAGACCGGTGGATTCAGGAGGTAGTGTCCTCCGGTTACAAGTTGGAGGTCCCCTTAAGAGAAAAAGGCAAGGGCTTTTATTCCAACCTATTCACGGTACCCAAAAAATGGGTAAGGATGAGGTCAATATCGCTACCAGCGCAAAATTCCTTGGCACGGTGATAACGGACGACTTGAGGTGGAGTAGGCAAGCCACCGTTGTCCTAAAGAAGGCTCAGCAGAGACTTTATTTCCTAAGACAACTTGCAAAATACGGAATGTCTAAAAGGATCCTGAAGACCTTCTACATCGTTGCAGTAGGCTCACTCCTGACCTCCTCCTTCACTGCCTGGTATTGTGGGATCACTACCAAGGACAAGATCAGGCTGAAGGGGATCACCAGGACTGCTGAGCGGATCATAGGATGTCCCCTACCTGACCTAGAGGAACAATTCAAGGAAAGGATCCGCTCAAGGACAAAAAGAATAGTTGGAGACCCCAGACACCCAGGTCACCCCTTCTTCGATCTCCTACCCTCTGGACGGAGGTACCGGGCTATCTCGTCCAGGACCCCTCGATACAAAAACAGTTTCTTCCCACTAGCTGTTAAAGCAATAAATAACCAACTCTATGAATCCTGCAAGAATTTTCTGTCCCCAGCGCATCACAAGTTAGTTACCAGAGTGTCGTATGTAACTAAAGCCCCTTGTATAATATGTATAACTAGCAAATGTTTAAACCCCATTGATGTATATAATGTGTGTCTAGCAATTGTTCAAGCTCTATGGAGAACCCCCCTTCCAAAAAGTATTCCTTGTATGTATTCTGTACCTACTTGGCGACCAATAAAGTATTCGTAAAAAAGATGATTCAGTCAGGCCCATCCTGGACTTGAAGATCCTCAACAAGTTTGTCAGGGGCAGGCGCTTTCGCATGGAAACTCTGCTCTCTGCCATCAGTTCCCTGCTCCAAGGGGATTTCATGACTTCTGTGGACATCAAAGATGCTTACCTTCATATTATTGTGTTCCCAGGTCATCAAAGGTTCCTCAGGTTCGCTCTGATGGATCAACACTACCAGTTTGTGGCCTTGCCCTTCGGCCTCACTTCAGCTCCCAGGGTGTTCACCAAGGTGCTGGCTGGCGTGATGTCTCTGCTCAGATGTCAGGGCGTCCACGTGCTTCACTATCTGGACGACATTCTCATCACTTCCCAGTCTCTACATCAGGCAGAGTTGGATACTCAGCTAGTGGTGTCCACTCTGGAGTCATTTGGATGGGTGATCAACCACCCCAAGTCCTCACTGTCCCCTTCCTTGGTAACTCCATTCCTAGGAATGAATCTGGATACAGTTCAGGCAAGGATCTTCCTTCCTCACAGAAGGTGAAGTCTGATTGCACAGGCTCAGTCCCTCCTAGCTTGTCCCCATCCCTCCATCAGGCAGGGGATGCAGCTGGTGGGCCTGATGGTGGCATGCTTCGAAGCGATCCCTTATGCTCAGTTCCACTTGAGGCCCCTGCAACTTCACCTATTGTCAGTATGGGACAAGGACCCAGCGTCCCTGGGCAGGGTCTGTGTGCTCTCCCCCCGGGTCAGGAGGTCCCTCTCGTGGTGGATGGACTGGTGGATGCCAGTCTGTCAGGTTGGGGAGGTTTCTGGAAGTCCCTGCGGTTCCAGGGGAGGGGGGACCCTCAGGAGGCCCACACACCTATCAATGTCTTGGAAATGTGGGCGATCAGGCTAGTTCTGGCTCACTTGACTACTCACCTTCGGGGCCTGCCAGGTGCACTCTGACAACCAGATGGCAGTTGCCTACATCAATCATCATGGAGGGACTCGGAGCAAGGGGGCCTCCAGGAAGCGTCTCTGATCCTGACTTGGGCGGACACCAATGTCCCCTGCATATCAGCTGTGTACATCCCGGGGGTGGAAAATCACCTGGCGGACTCTCTGAGCAGGGGGACCTCTTACCAGGGAGAATGGTCCCTATGCAGCAGGGTGTTTCAATCTTTGTCTCCGTTGGGGCCAACCAGATGTGGATCTGTTGGCGTCCCGCCACAATCGCAAGCTCCCAGCCTTTGTCTCTCTGTCCCAGGATCCTCTGGCATTGACCTCGGATGCGCTAGCAATGTAATGGCAGGACTTTCAGTTCCTGTATGTCTTCCCTCCAATCCCCCTGCTGGGCAGGGTTCTGCGCAAGATTGCTCTGGAAAGGGTGCCAGCAATTCTGGTGGCCCCCAGGTGGCCAAGAAGAGTGTGGTTCGCAAACGTGGTACAGCTGGCGGTAGATCAGTACGCTCTGCCCTTGGTGCCAGATCTGCTCACTCAGGGCTCACTACGCCATCCCAATTTACAAACTCTGGCTTTTGACGGCTTGGCTGCTGAAACCTCCATCTTGATGGAGAAGGGACTGTCTTCCTCGGTTGTGGATACTTTGATTAAAGCTAGGAAGAAGTCTTCCTCTTCCATTTATTACAGGGTTTGGCGTGCCTACATTGACTGGTCTCTTCCCTGTCGTGTGTTTTCTATTCCCAGGATTCTGGAGTTCCTGCAGCATGGGTTGGAGATGGGACTACAACTCAGTACTCTGAAGGGTCAGGTTTCTGCCCTGGCTTTTTTCTTCCAGAAGTCCTTTGCTCAGCACCCTCTGATCAGGACTTTTTTCCAGGGGGTCACTCATGTGCGTCCCCCACGTAAATCTATGGTGCCTGTTTGGGATCTGAACTTGGTTCTGTCAGCCTTGCAGGGTGCTCCCTTTGAACCTGTGCAGGATGCTGCCTTGGCCATTCTTACTCTCAAGGTTGTATTTCTGGTGGTTATCACTTCTGTCAGGCGTGTGTCTGAGTTGGCGACGCTTTCCATTCAGCCCCCTTACTATGAGAGACACCAGGACAAGGTGGTGTTTCGTTTCAAACCTGACTTTCTGCCTAAGGTAGTGTCATTCCACTCGTGCTATTGGTGCCTCTTGGGTTTTTCAGCACCAGGCTTCTGTTGAACAAGTTTGCAAGGCCGCTACTTGGTCTTCTGTTCATACCTTTTCAAAGTTTTACAAGGTTGATGTTAGGGCCTCAGCTGATGCTGCTTTTGGCCGAAAGGTTCTGCAGGCGGCAGTGGTTTAAACTGTCTGCTGCTGATTTTTCTTGGGGATCCCACCCTACTTTATGGACACTACTATTGGATGTCCCAACTGTAAGTATTAGATTTGGAGCAGGACGTACTGTATACTAAGAATAATACAATTCTGTGATTACTCACCTGTAGAATTGGTATTATGAGTATACAGTGCGTCCTGCTCCAACCCACCCTTGGTTGAATTATCTTGGATCCCCTGTATGGTGATTGTTATCCTTGTTATAGTTTGGATTGTTTAATTCTCCCGGCTTCTCATTAACTGCTTTTAAATGCTGGGGATTTGTGGGAGGACCCGGGTATTTGAGGGGCCGGGAGGAGCCTATTTTCAATGTCTCTGCAGTCCAGCGCCATCTGATGGAGTATATCCCAACTGTAAGTATTAGATTTGGAGCAGGACGTACTGTATACTCATACCAATTCTACAGGTGAGTAATCACAGAATTGTATTTTTGTGCTGTTTCACACAGATCCTGTGACGGGGCTGGTGGAGGCAGCATGTGTCTGATGAAAATGCTTTCAAGCACAGTGCTCTGATTTAGGACACGCATGTCACTATGCCTGTTCCATAAGTTTCAGCTATGGCTCTGTCATTTCCTGACACAAACATAGCTTTGACGGGTTTTTAGGCGATGGCGCTTACCACAACACTGTACTTAAAAGCTTTGTGAGCAGATGCATGCTTCACTATTGCAGACACCCAGCTACTCTGAGACATGCTTTCCATGTCTGATTTTACCTTACAAATGATCTTTTAATGTGCACCAACAGTCAAAAATGACTTAAATCCGACCAACACAACAAACAGTGCTCCATATGCATGACCAACAGTCAAAAATTACTAACTCCTGCTGGGGTCAATTTTAAAGACAATATGGCAGTTCATGCATTTGCAGGACTCCTGCAAACAGGAAGTGCTGCTGGGCTTCCTGTTACTGTGCATTGTCCGTTATGTCTGTTGAGGTGGATGCTCCAACATGGCCGCTACCTTTCTATTCTAAGTGTGCCATACACTCCACTTTGATCTTCATGACATGTGGGTAATCTCCAGTAGAGGGCGAACTTGTGCAGAGATGAATATGCAAAAAAAAAAGCCCCTCCCGGTCCATATATACCTGGGACCTCCCACAAATTTCCCAGTTCCTTCTCTGCAGGGAAGGCGACAAGACAGAAGATGAATACTTCTTTACTTACAGGTAAGCCGCGCCCGGCCGTTTATTGTCCCTATTGCTGCCAGGACCCTTTCTAAATTGTCCCTATCTGAGCCTCCCAGCTTAGCCTGTGGGTCATGGTGAGGGTAGGAGCACCCTATGGGTGCGGAAGGAGCATTGCTCCACTGTGAGACCTCATTATGGGGTAGGCAGTTACCCAGGTTTTGGTGATCCTGGTGTGGGATGCCCCGTCCCTACATGCCTGTGGCCCTATTGGGGCCGGGTCCCCCCCCTTCCGGGTCTCTTACTTCCCTCTGGGGGGGGGGGGGGGGGGGGGGCTGGCGGCCCGTCATCCTCGACCTCTCCCTTTTACTATATATATATGTGTATGTTTGTTGGTGATACCACTGTAAGTTGTGTGTGAGAGTTGGTGTGGATCACCTATAAGTTATTCCTTGATGAATTGGTGCTGTTGCTTGGCCTAGCCTGCTGTGGTTTCTCCTGTCAGCCTGGGAAGCTTCTCTCCTGTGTTTAGATAAGGGGGCCGGGCGCGGCCACGTTAGCCCCGCCCCCTCGGGGGCCTCCGTGGCCAGATCCGCGCTCCTTCAGCGCTGGCCCGCCCCCCCTCTCTTCCTGCTTCTTCCTGATCACCTCAGAGACGGGGGCCATCTTGCTGCATTGCTGCTGCTGTCGTTTCTGGGGGACGGTAAGGGCCTGGTGGCCATTCATTAGTTATTTGGGGGTCCCTCTCTGGTGGGGGGGCCCCCTATGGTGTACAGGCTTATGCTTTTTTTTGTCATTTTGGTATTTGTATAATGTATTTTGAATGATGTTACGCTGTATAGTAACTGATATGCTTTATTGTGTGTTGCAGATTGCTTCATAATAGTGCATATTAAGGGGTTCCTCCTGGTCCTGGGGTCCCTAGTGTTAAATTGATCACCTTAAATCCTCCTACCGGGACTTTTAAGGGACATCCCGGGTTTCTTAGGCATAATTCCCTGCGGTCTTGCGACTGACCACAAAAATCACCTTATGGAGGCTCTGCAGGATACAGGGCTCGGGCTCCCTCTTGGACAATCCGGGCATGTGTGGGGTGTGGGTTATCCCTTACGGGGGAGAATGTACTGATTTGTATACCATGTGCACAAAAGGCCATAACGCGGCAGTCCGGTACCCAGCCTTCTGGGTCGGCTCCTCCCGCTTCATCGCCTTCCCCTCCCCGCCTTATCCATACCCCAAGTGTCATTGGTGCCAGCGGGGAGTCGCACTCTGATGTTTGTGCTAGGTTGGTCAGCATTGAGAAATGTATTGTTAGCACGGTGGGCAAGAAGGCCCAGGCTAAAAAGACATTTTTCGTCGGCCCAGCCCTTGTGGGATGTTGACGATGGTTCCATTGATTTGTCGGATTATTCCCTTTTACAGGAGGGGGAATTGTATGAGGAAACGGAGACGGACTATGTACAGTCTGGTGATGCTGATGTCAGGCAGGCGCTGGGGGATGCTGTTGATACGGCCACTGTTTTGTCACATCTATTGGAGGTGTTGGATATTGACCCGCCTGAGGCGCCTCCTCTCAAGAAGGGGGAATTTTTTTGGGCCCGCAAGCCCCGTCTGGAATTCCCTACCCAGGGTCATTTTGATGCGCTGAACCTGAAAGAATGGGAAAGGCCCAGTCTGCTTCCTGGTGCTCCTCAGGGATGGGATAAGAAGTATCCTTTCCCGGTGGAGGCGGTTAAGCGATCTCCTCCCGAGGTCTTCTCCTCCCGAGGTCGATGTTTTGGGTTTGACTAACTCTTCCCTTAAGGATGGCGAGGACAAGCGCCTTGATCAGATGGCGTGTCACGCATTTGCCAGCGTGGGCTCGGCCCTGCGGCCTGTTTGTGCATCTGCCCTAGTGTCGCTTGCTACCAGGTTTCTTATCAGGGACTGGCTGAATGACGCTCAGTTAGATCCGGCTAGCGATGAGTTCGCTACCCTTAAGATATGTGAATTGTTCATGGGTTTTGTCTTGGCTGCTATGGAAGATTCTATTGTCATGTGTAGCAGGACTTCAGCCCTATTGGTGGCTATGCGCAGATTGGTCTGGCTCCGACAGTGGACGGCGGATTTTGGGGCCAAGAAGTCGCTTACAGCTCTTCCCTTCCTGGGTGCGCGGCTGTTTGGAGATAAATTGGATGCTGTTGCTAAGGGAGGTAAGTTACCTCAGCGGAAGAAACAGTGCCGACCCTTTCGGGGGGCTGGCTCGTTCACTCCTTCCTTTCAAGGGGCCAGAGCGGCTAGAGGTTTGGCCTTCTCGGGTGGCAGGGGCTCGTCCTGGAACAGGGGCAGAGGTTGGGCACGTCCCGCGGCTGCCTGGGGTTCCAAGTCCAAGCCCGCTGTTAAACCGGCTCAGCAATGAAGGGGCGCCCTCACCCGCACAGGTGGGGGGACGGCTGCGGCTCTTTTTCCAGGTCTGGGCCCGGGATGTCAGACAATTGGATTTTGGAAGTGGTCTTCTCCGGGTACAAACTGGAGTTCGAGTACTGGCCGCCTCCAAGATTCTTAAAGTCTCGGGTGCCCTTGGACCCTCAGGCTGCACAGGGGCTCCTGTTAGCAGTAAAAAACCTTCTGGACATGGGAGTTATTTGCCCGGTGCCTCAGTTGGAGAGAGGCATGGGTTACTACTCCAATCTTTTCACGGTTCCCAAAAAGGAGGGTTCGTTGAGACCCATTCTAGATCTCAAGGTTCTCAACAGGTTTATCAGACCCAAAAAGTTCCGCATGGAGACTCGTTGCTCGGCTATCAATTCCATCGCCAGGGGGATTTTATGACATCCATAGACATCAAGGATGCGTATCTGCATGTTCGATTTTTCCAGCGCATCAGAGATTCCTCCGGTTTGCGGTGGAGGATCAACATTTTCAGTTTGTAGCCCTTCCCTTCGGACTGACCTCGGCGCCGAGGGTCTTCACCAAGGTCTTGGCGGGAATAATGGCTCAGATCTCAGGGCATTCGCATTGTGCCTTATCTGGACGACCTGTTGATCTAAGGTTCTTCCCTCCATCAGGCGGAGCTGGACACCCACCAGGTGCAGTCATTGGATCGACCTTTTAGGATGTCTCCCAGGGTTCGGCAGTCCCTTTGGTGGTGGCTGGAGTCGAGCAACTTGTTGAAGGGCAGATCCTTTCTGGTTCCTTGTTGGGAGACGGTTACCACGGATGCCAGCCTGTCGGGCTGGGGAGGTTATTGGAAAAGTCATCAGTTCAGCTGGGTGTGGGGTCCTCAGGAGGCTCACACCCCCATCAATGTCTTGGAGCTCAGAGCCATCCGACTGGTTTTGGCACGGCTGACCTCACATTTACAGGGTCTACCGGTTCAGGTTCGTGCAGACAACCGAACGGCGGTAGCTTACATCAATCACCAAGGAGGGACTCGCAGCAGGAGTGCCCTCAGGGAAGTCTCTCTGATCCTGCACTGGGCGGAGAGCAATGTTCCTTGCATTTCGGCAGTCTACTTTCCGGGAGTGGAGAACACGGAGGCGGATTCCCTGCGCAGGGGATCCTTTCGCCAAGGAGAGTGGTCTCTCAACCCTGAGGTTATTCTAAGTATGTCACACACCCCGCTTCAAACATTAATATTTACACTTGGGTATACACACCTCTAGGTGGCGATCTTGCAGAGAAGTCCTGAAAAACGAGCCCCTCCCGGTCTATACATACCTGGGACCTCCCACTTATTCCCCAGTGTTCTTCTCTGCAAGATGGCGACAAGACAGAAGAAACCCCCCGCCCCCCCCCCCCCCCATGGTCTATTTCTGCCCAGCCTTTTGTTTATTAGCCCCTTGTTTGAATGTATAGCCTCCCAGCTTAGGCTGCCGGCCGGGCAAGGGTAGATGGCACTTAAGGTGCCTAGGAGCTTAGCTCCTCCGCTAGACCCCATATTATGGGGCAATGCGGTTATCCGGCCTGGTGATCCGGATTTGGGATTCCCTGCCCTCATGTCCCTACTAGGCTTCCCCTTTTCCCACTTGGTCCCTTCTCCCTGCGCTAGTTGGGGGGGGGGGGGGGGCTTGTCTGTGTGCCTGGGTGATGTTTGCAACTTGTGGCTGTGTGAGTGATTTGACTTGTGCGGTCGGTGTTGGCGGGGCACACCTGCGCCGCCCGTCTGCCCAGTTCTTTATTGTTGAACAGTGGTGGATGGGGGCTCCGTTGAGCACCCCGGACTGTTTTTGCTCGTTTCTCAGAGGTACAGGGGGCGGGCGGCGTGTGTGCCGCCGGTCTGCGATTGTTTTAGTGCGGGCGCCATGTCCTTTGGTGCCCGCTGCTCTGGTCGTCTCCGGGGTTGTAAGCGGGCGGGGTTGGGCAGCGTGTGTTGTGCCGCCGGCCCGCCTGCCTGTCTGTGCGGGCGCCATGTTCTTTGGCGCCCGCTACCTTGTCTGGCTCTCCGGAGGTGGAGGGGGGCGGGGCCCGCGCTGTGCCTGGATTGGAGGGAGGGGCGGGGCCGCAGCGTCTGCCGCGCTTTGCTGGGCCCGCCCTTCTTCTCCCTTCTCTGTATCTTCGTGGCTGGCCGCCATTCCGTTTTTGCGGCGGTTAAGGTAGGCTGGTTTTTTCTTTGGCATACCATTTTTAAGGTGGTTCATTGGCTGGGGGCATCAACAGTTTTCAGGTCAGTTGCCCCCTTGTGTGGGGGTTGTCAGGGTGCTGTCAGCTTGTAGTGGTGAATTGCTGGGTACCTTGTGTTGGGCATCCCTAGCCTTCCATATTTTTATTATATATATATATATATATATATATATATATATATATATATATATATATATATAATGTGTACTGGTATGTTCTCCTTGTATACTGCTCCATGTGGGTTCTTGCCTGACCCTTTTGGTGTTACAGTATTGTATTGACATGTGCATTCACGTGATCTGTTAGTTCTTGGAGTGACTGTTGTCTTTTCTGTTTCAGATCCTGGGATCCCACGCTGCAGGGCTCTCCCGGTCTTAGATACCTGGCTAGTTGGGGTTGTCCATTACATTTTTCTTCCTGTATTGGTTATTGCAAATTCTCCCACTTCAGGGCCATTAAAAAAAAAAAAAAATTTAAGGGGCATCCTGGGTCGCGTATTGCGTAAATCCCTGGGTTATTGCGAATACCATAAATTCACCATATGGAGGCTTCTAAAAATACCGGAAACGGCCCTTCGGGGCAGTCCAGGCTGTGCGGGGGTTGTGGGGCTCCGCTCCCAGGGGATGATGATGTTATATGCATTCCATGTGCGCAGCGGAACATTGAGCGCCAGTCCGGCACCCCGGTGTCTGGCTCTTCGCCGCCCGTGCCATCTCCTTCTCCTCCTCGCCTGTTCCGGACCCCGTGTGACGTTGTCATGAGTGGGGATTCGCAATCCGAGGTATGCGCCCGGTTGGCTAGCCTCGAGAAAATGTTTTCCGCTGTGGTTGCTCAGAAGGCTCCGGCTAAGCGGAAACACTTGTCCCCGCCTCCGCCGGAATCAGATGCTGAGGTTGTTGAGGCATTGGATTGGTCAGATTGCCCCCTGGTTGAAGAGGGGGAGCTTATTGAGGAATCGGACGATCCTGAGGTCCAGCAGCTGTTTGGTGCTGAGGGTGACCAGGCCATGGGGACTGTTTCGGACACCCCTTCCATACTGGCTCAAATGTTTGAGGTTTTGGATTTGGATCCTCCTGAAGCGGTTCCTTTGCCAAAGGGTGAGTTGTTTGAGGTGACCAAGCCGCGTTTGGAGTTTCCCAGTCAACGACATTTCGAGAATGTCGTACTGAAGGAATGGGAGCAACCTACGCGTCTCGTTGGTGTTCCGCCTAGTTGGGATAGGAAGTATCCTTTTCCGGCGGACTTGGTGAAGCGTTGGTCTGTCCCTCCCGAGGTGGATGCTCCAGTTTTGGATAATATAATAATATGGCGGTTTTGCATTCTCCTGACACAACTACTCTTAAGGATGGTGAGGATCGCCGGATTGACCAGCTGGCCCGCCATGGTTTTGTCTGTGCGGGTTCGGTTTTGAGACCTGTTTGTGCTTCGGCTCTTTTATTGTTGGCGGTTAGGTCCATTGTCAGGGATTTATGTGTGGATCTTGATCCTACTTGTGATGAATTCCTTGCCCTCAAGCGTTGCGAGTCCTTCGTTTCGTTTGTCCTTGCCGCTCAGGATGATGCCATGTTGATGTGTGGCAGGGCTACGGCTCTGTTGGTAGCTATCCGACGGTCGGTGTGGTTGCGGCAATGGACTGCTGATTTTAATTCCAAAAGGTCGCTTACGGCTCTTCCCTTTTTGGGTTTGCGCCTGTTTGGTGAGAAATTAGATTCGGTTGCTAAGGGAGGTAAGTTACCTCAGAGCAAGAAATTTCGTTGTTCCTTTCGGGGGGCGGCCTCTTTCAATCCTTCCTTTCGGGGAGCCAGAGCTGGTAGAGGTGCGTGCTTTACGGCTCCCAGGGGTGCCAGCTGGAACAGGGGTAGAGGCCATGGCCGTCCCGTTCATGCCTGGGGCGCCAAACCCAAACCAGCTGCAAAGCCCGCTCAGCAATGAGGGGGCGCCCTCACCCTTGCAGGTGGGGGGACGGTTGCGACTCTTCTCCCGGGTGTGGGACCAGGAGGTCTCGGACAGGTGGATCCGGGAGGTGGTGTCTGCCGGTTAAAAGCTGGAGTTCGAGTCCCGCCCTCCTTCAAGATTTTTCAGGTCTCGGGTTCCTTCAGATCCTTTGGCCGCGCAGGGGCTCCTGGCGGCGGTGAGGAATCTTCTGGAAATGGCAGTCATCTGCTTTGGAAGTGGGTCACGGGTATTATTCCAATCTCTTCACAGTGCCCAAGATGGACGGGTCGGTTCGTCCCATCCTGGATCTGAAGTTTCTCAACGTGTTTATCCGTCCCCGGAAGTTTCGTATGGAAACTCTGCGCTTTGCCATCAATTCTCTTCGGCAGGGGGACTTCATGACGTCCATAGACATCAAGGATGTTTACCTTCACATTCCTATCTTTCCGGCTCACCAAAGGTTTCTTCCCTTTGTGGTGGAAAATCGGCATTTTCAGTTTGTGGCTCTTCCGTTCGGCCTTACCTCGGCTCCAAGAGTGTTCACCAAGGTGTTGGTGGGCGTGATGGCCCTTCTCAGAGCTCAGGGGATTCGCATTGTGCCTTATTTGGACGATCTTCTCATCATGGCTCCTTCCTTCAGTCAAGCGGAAATGAACACCAGGACGGTGGTATCCACTCTGGAGAGGTTCGGCTGGGTGATCAACTACCCCAAGTCCTCTCTTGTTCCGGCCAGGGTGGTGCCTTTTCTGGGGATGTCCTTGGATTCTTGCCAGCACAGAGTGTTTCTCCCTCAGGCCAAGGTTCTCTTGATTCAGGAATTGGCGCAGCTGCTTCTTTCCAATCCTCGCCCGTCCATCCGGCTAGGGATGAGACTGGTGGGGTTGATGGTAGCTTCCTTCGAGGCAGTTCCCTTTGCTCAGTTTCACACGCGGACGCTTCAGCTTCATCTGTTGGCGTCTTGGGACCGGCGACTGCGGTCGTTGGATCGGTCGTTCCGGATGTCCCCCAGGGTTCGGCAGTCTCTACAGTGGTGGATGGTCTCGGACAATCTCTTGAGGGGCAGGTCATTTCTGACCCCTCTTTGGGAAACTGTCACCACAGATGCCAGTTTGTCAGGATGGGGAGGTTTCTGGAAGGATCTTCGGTTCCGGGGGCGGTGGGGTCCTCAGGAGGCCCACTTGCCCATCAACGTTCTGGAGTTGAGAGCCATCAGGTTGGTTCTGTCTCACTTGACACAGCATTTACAGGGCTTGCCGGTTCAGGTTCGGTTGGACAATCGGACGGCGGTTGCTTACATCAATCACCAAGGAGGGACTCGCAGTCTGGGTGCCCTCAGAGAGGTGTCTCTGATTCTGGTTTGGGCGGAGACTCATGTCCCTTGCATCTCGGCAGTGTACATTCCAGGAGTGGAAAACACGGAGGCGGACTTCCTGAGCAGGTGCTCTTCCCGCCGGGGGGAATGGTCTCTTCACCCTCAGGTGTTTTGGTCGCTTTGTCTCCGGTGGGGGACGCCGGAGGTGGATCTGTTTGCCTCTCGTCACAATCACAAGCTTCTGACATTTGTGTCGCTCTCTCAGGATGCTCTGGCGGTGGATGCCATGTCCCTGAGCTGGGGGGACCTGAGGTTCCTTTATCTGTTTCCTCCGATCCCCATGCTAGGCAGGGTGTTGCGAAAGCTGGCCCTGGAAGGGGTTCCCGCCATTCTCGTGGCTCCAAGGTGGCCAAGGCGGGTGTGGTTCGCAGACATCGTTCGTCTGGCGGTGGATCAGTTCGATCTGCCTCTTCGGCCGGATCTTCTCACACAGGGTCAACTGCGTTACCCCAATTTACCAACGCTGGCTTTGACGGCCTGGCTGCTGAAACCTCCATCTTAAGGGAGGAAGGTCTTTCGGATTCTGTTATTCAGACTCTTATTAGTGCCAGGAAGAGGTCCTCTTCTACCATCTACTATAGGACGTGGAGATCTTATATTGATTGGTGTGAGGCTAGATCTTTGCCCTGTCGGGACTTTTCTGTTTCCAGGATTTTGGAATTTCTTCAATCGGGGCTGGACTCTGGTCTTCAGCTGAGTACGTTGAAGGGGCAGGTTTCTGCCTTGTCTGTCTTTTTTCAAGAGTCATTCGTGCTTCATCCGTTGGTCAAGACTTTTTTCCAGGGGGTTTCACATCTGCGGTCTCCTAGGAAGCCTTTGCTCCCTGTTTGGGATTTGAACTTGGTTCTCTCTGCTCTTCAGGCTCCTCCTTTTGAGCCTTTGCAGGATATTGCTCTTTCTACTTTGACTCAGAGGGTTGCCTTTTTGGTGGCCATCACTTCGGTTCGGCGCGTTTTGGAGTTGGGGGCCTTGTCGATTCAGGACCCTTATTTTGAGAGACATCAGGACAAAGTGGTTTTCCGCTTCAAACCGGATTTTCTTCCTAAGGTGTTCTCTGCTTTTCATCTTAACCAGGACATTGTTCTTCCGTCCTTGTGTCCTAAGCCTAGGAATGACAAGGAAAGGGCTTTGCATTGTTTGGATGTGGTACGTTGTGTTCGGTGCTATTTGCGTACTACATCTCCTTTTCGTAAGACTGATGCCTTTTTTGCGGTGCCCTGCGGGCCTAGGAAGGGCTTGGCTCCGGCTAAGTCTTCCATTAGCAAGTGAATTCATCAGGCTGTTGTTGGGGCCTATTCTGCTAAGGGGAAGGCTCCCCCTTTTCGTATCACTGCTCATTCTACTCATGCTGTTGGGGCGTCTTGGGCCTTTCAGCACCAGGCTTCTGTTGAGCAAGTTTGTAAGGCTGCTACTTGGTCTTCTGTTCACACTTTTTCCAAGTTTTATAAGGTTGATGTGCGGGCTTCAGCGAATGCTGAGTTTGGCCGCAAGGTTCTGCAGGCTGCAGTGGTTTGAGTTTCTGCATTATTGCCTTGTTGGATACCCGCCCTTTCTGGACACTGCTTTTGGATGTCCCAAGTGTAAATATTAATGTTTGAAGCGGGGTGTGTGACATACTTAGAATAATACCATTTTGTGAATACTCACCTGTAAAATGGGTATTATAAGTATGTCACACACCCCGCTTCACCCGCCCTTTTTGGTATCCTGGTTCTTTATATGGTGGAGCTTTTGTTTACAGTTACCAATGGTTGTTTTTTTCTGGTACCTTGTCTTACTGCTGTTTGAATACTGGGGAATAAGTGGGAGGTCCCAGGTATGTATAGACCGGGAGGGGCTCGTTTTTCAGGACTTCTCTGCAAGATCGCCACCTAGAGGTGTGTATACCCAAGTGTAAATATTAATGTTTGAAGCGGGGTGTGTGACATACTTAGAATACCCATTTTACAGGTGACTATTCACAAAATAGTATTTTCTGGATCTTTGCTGCAAGTGGGGGACTCCGGAGGTGGATCTCTTTGCCTCGAGGCACAATCACAAGCTTCCGGCCTTTGTGTCTCTTTCTCAGGATCCTCTATCTCTGGCAGTGGATGCCTTGTCCCTTGCTTGGAAGGATCTGGGTTTTCTTTACCCGTTTCCGCCCGTCTCCATGCTGGGCAAGGTAGTTCGCAAACTGGTTCTAGAAGGGGCGCCAGCAATTCTTTTGGCTCCAAGGTGGCCAAGAAGGGTTTGGTACGCAGACGTTATAAGGCTGGCCGTAGATCAGTACCGGCTTCCCATGTTGCCGGATCTGTTATCTCAGGGTCTACTACTTTACCCCAATTTACAAACGCTGGCTTTGACGGCTTGGCTGCTGAAACCTTCATTCTGAAGGAGGAAGGTTTGTCTGTGGCCGTTGTTCGGACCTTGATTAGAGCTAGGAAGCGGTCCTCTTCTGGCATTTACTATAGGGCTTGGAGGTCCTGTATTGATTGGTGTGAGGCTAGGGCCTTGCCTTGTAGGTTGTTTTCGATTCCTAGGATTTTGAAGTTTCTTCAGAATAATCTGGATCTTGGGTTCCAGCTTAGTTCTTTGAAAGGACAGGTTTCTGCTCTGTCGGTTTTCTTCCAGAGGTCTTTTGCCTTACACCCGCTGGTTAAGACCTTTTTCCAAGGAGTCGCGCATGTGCGGCCCCCTCGGAAGGCTGTGGTTCCTGTTTGGGATTTGAATTTGGTTCTTTCGGCTCTCCAGGGTCCTCCTTTTGATCTGCTACATGATATTGCTCTTTCGGTTCTCACTCAGAAGGTTGCTTTCTTGGTGGCTATTACCTCTTTTCGGCGTGTCTCTGAGTTGGCGACTCTGTCGATTCAGGTCCCTTACTTTGAGAGACACCAGGATAAGGTGGTTTTTCGTTTTAAGACAGATTTCCTTCCTAAGGTGGTGTCTGCTTCCCACCTCAATGAGGATATTCTCCCTTCCTTGTGCCCTAAACCTAACAATGACAAGTAGAGGGTTCTGCACAACCTGGATGATGTTCGCTGTGTGAAGTACTATTTGGTGACTACTTCTTCCTTCCGCAAGACGGACGCTTTTTTCGTGGTGCCCTGCGGGTCCAGGAAAGGTTTGGCGCCTGCTAAGTCTACGATTAGCAAATGGATTCGTCAGGCCATTGTTGGGGGCCTATTCTGCTAAGGGGAGGACTCCCCCTTTTAGGGTCACTGCGCACTCTACTTGTGCTGTTGGTGCATCCTGGGCTTTTCATCACCAGGCTTCTGTTGAACAAGTTTGTAAGGCTGCTACTTGGTCTTCCGTTCATACTTTTTCCAAGTTTTACAAGGTTGATGTGCGGGCTTCAGCGGATGCTGTTTTTGGCCGCAAGGTTCTGCAAGCTGCAGTGGTTTGAGTTGGTACATCTTTTACTGTTTCTGTTTCCCACCCATGATGGACACTGCTATTGGATGTCCCACATGTCATGAAGAGTGGAGTGGAGAATGGAGTGTATGGCACACTTAGAATAATACCGTTTTGTGAGTACTCACCTGTAAAACGGGTATTATGAGTGTGCCATACACTCCACTTCGCCCCACCCCTTTTTTTCAGGTATTCTGGAGCTTTTATATGGTGAACCATTGGTTTTGATAAGGTTATAATTGGTTCTTCCTGGTCCTTTTACTGCTTTTTTACACTGGGAAATTGGTGGGAGGTCCCAGGTATATATGGACCGGGAGGGGCTTTCTTTTTTTGCATATTCATCTCTGCACAAGTTCGCCCTCTACTGGAGATTACCCACATGTCATGAAGATCGAAGTGGAGTGTATGGCACACTCATAATACCCGTTTTACAGGTGAGTACTCACAAAACGGTATTTTTCCAACTGTGCCAGGCTGTTGGTCTGGTTTATCTGTAGATGCATACGAGATAAGGATTCTCAGCAGGAACTTGTTTCTTTCCAGTCAAAAGTGGAGGGCAGACAAACTAGGCAGCTGGATCACTGGGTGGCAGCAGTCATGTGCGGGTGGAAACCTGCAAAGAAATGTGGAAGTAGGGAAGTGTCGCTGCTTGACAGATGCAGGTTGATATCCACTGTGGCTGACTCCCATCAACATCTGCTGTATCCACTGTGCCAGGTTCTATTAGAAATGCTCGCGTCTGTATTCCCAGAACACCAAACCATGTACTTTTAGGTTTCCAGGTTGATGACAATATTGTGGTTATATAAGTATCTATGTAGTGTATTTTTAATTACAGATCACAGATAAATCTCCCCAGGATAGAGATCGAGTCGGCTGTGTGGTGCCAGGTGCTTCTACACCAGTAGCGGCAGGTTGCAGTAGTATGGGGGCTCCAGACCGAGGAGTGACTGACAGGAATCCAGAAAGGCCCAGAACGTCCCCTTCTCAGCGTTTAATGTCCACACACCATCACCATCATCACCTTGGGTACACTTTGTTGCCCGGCCAGTATCAGCTACCTTATGGAACAGGTACGGTACTCAACACTTTTCAGACAGTTTCTATATATCTGCTAATATGACCAATGTATGCTTACACATACAAAAAATATTCTTGCTCCTCCTGTTAACCACCCGTGCAAACGAACAACACACAAAGTAACCCTACTAGTGAACACACTAATGGGCAGGGAGCGTAAATATGCGCCCCATGCAGTGGCCTGCCCTTGCACCCTGAAGGCTCCAGCCAGGGACTGAACCTGCAACCCTTCAGTAAGTAGATTAGGTCAGTGACTGTGCTGTCTAAGGAGCCATTGGCTTAGCCAATATTCAAAGGGGCATGTTGGGTATTGTTATGAAGACTTCTAAATGTGACTGTAAGGGCAGAACTTTCACTCTGTTTACCCAAGCCTATTGTAACCATAAAATGTTCTACTTCCCTGAGTGCAGCTCTTGCTATTTCACTCAGGTGTTCCGCACTGCTTTTGATTTGGCTTTGGTTTTGTCAGTTTTAAGATTTGGTAGCCATCTTAGAATGCTGTGTTATGAAGGCTTATTTAAATGAATATAAATAAGGCTTCACTACATAGATGTGTTCAGTGAGGTTGTACAACCAGGTTGTAAGGTGCATCCCCCATGTTTAGCTGTAAGTTCAACACTAGCACAAAGGTCACCTTTAAATCCATATCAATTTAATAAATGTCAGGGATGGGCAGCATTTCAGCTCCAAAGACCTGGACTTCCGCATGTAGTCCCTGCAATGGGGCCTTGGGGAACAGGTGGGGGAGATTTAAAAATAACATTTTAGCAAACCTCCTAAAAGTGTTTTACAAACCTGATTTTGAGGCCACCAACTGATCATGTTTTGCGTCTAGCGATGCAGTTGTCCCCTGCAAAAGCAGGGGGAGGGGAAGAGCCACTTGCTAGGCAAACTTAAAGGGAAGGAGGGGTGCTAAGCTGATCTAGTATTAATTTTATTTTTCCTTATGTTAGCAAATGTGTTTTATGGAAGCAGTTTTCACTACCTGCATTCTGTTGCTGTTGGCAACCAAATCTGTACACCCAGGTCTACAAGAAGCGAGAAGTGAGTCCTGTACACACATTTCTGCTAGGCATGTGTGAGTAATCTCCCTCACCTCAGCAGCACCTTGGTACAGGGCTCCCGTATAGTTATATATCTTGATGTGTGTTTGGCAATAGTAACAAATTGCAAGTCTGTATAAGAAAAATAGATAAGCTTTAGCACCATGAGCAACACATTAAAAAATTCCATTGAAATGAACTTTCCCTTTAAAGAATGTGTCTAGCATAAAAGATAATAAATCTATTAGTGCCTTTTGTCCCTCGCAGTTCCTCCATCCAGCTGTTATGGGAACACAGACTAACAAGCCTGTGCACCCCCCTGCCCATGACGGTTTCCGTTTAGGGACACACACCGGACAGTGGGGGGTAGGGGGGCTGTGATCACAGGAAGAATTGCAAGAGGACTTATATATTGATGATTTTTTTTCCCCTCTTAACTGGATGCTTAAAAATCACTTGTCTTTTGAAGCTACATGCTCTCAACTGGCTCCCAAGAACACATCTGAGCATCCACTACTGATGGGCTATCAGTAAGTGTGCTTTCTCCTTGGTAGCTTGTAACTGGTAGCAGGGATACATGCTGAGGCCAGTCAGGGAGTACACTATTGGAAGTGGCCAGTCAGGGAGTCTCTGCCCACAGAACTCCTGTGAGATTGAGCTTCAGTGAGTGTGCTCGTTCTCAGATTTACTTTCTAGTTTTACATTGAACAACATCTCAAATTGGGATGCCCCCAAAGTAGCTGGTGTTCCAGACCTTAATCGTATTCTAAGTATGCAGCACGTCCTGCTCCAGATAGTATTCATAACAGCTGGGATATAGTACTCAAGAGGGTGTTTTACTGCAGAGATGGCAAAAAAGAAGCCCCTCCCGGGACCTCCCGCTAATTCCCCAGTTCCTTCTCTGCAGTGGGCTGCGAAGGTCAAGATGATGGCTTCTCTCCTCGCAGGTAATCTGGGCTTCACAGCCCCTGGCCCTGTGTCCTATTCCCACCCGTTCCACCTTTACTTGCCTCCCAGCCTTGGCGGCGTGGTCGGGTGATGGTAGGCAGCACCTATTAGAGGTGCTTTACTGGAGATTGCTTCACCGCAAATCCCCCACCAGGGTTGGCGGCACAGGTTTGGTGAGCCTGTTTTTTGGGATGCCCCGTTCCCTTTAGCCCTCCCTTACATGTCCCAAATGTAATCAAGGGCTTCTACTTCTCCCATTTGCCCTGTTCGTTGGGGTGGGGGTGGGGGGGGGGGTCAGTGTCCGTGTGTGAGTGATTGCTTGCACTGTGAACAGGTTATGCTTTTGTGACACTGTATAAATCGCGCTAGCATTGTGCTCAGCGTTCCTCCTCTCCTCCTGTTCTTTCTCGTCTGAAAGGCCTGCGCGTGCGCTCGGCATCTGCAGGGACGTGTCATCACATCGGGGCCGGCTGCACGCTGAATGGCTGCGGGGCGGCCTGTCCCTGCGTTCCTTGAGGGGGCGTGGCCTAGCGCCTGGCGCGTTACACAAGTGCCCCACCCCTCCTGAACCTCTCAGCGCCATCTTGTCCCTGCCGTCTGGTGAAGTGCTAGCTCTTCGGCGTCCGTGAGTGCCCTCAGCGGGCCTGTATTTGAATTTAATTTTTTCTTATATTGTGTATATTAGTCTGATTAGCCCGGCTTTGTGTGGGGCATCCCATGTGAGCGATGATGTGCGGGTCCGTGTACCCTGCGCCCAGCAGGCGCTTGCACAGCACTCTGGGCTGCACTTGTCTGGGCCTGCGCCCACCATGTCTTCTCCCACGCCCCCTCGGTTGATCGTGACCCCCAGTGAGATTAACACTAGCGGAGAGTCTCAGCCTCATGTGTCTTCCAGGCTGGCCAACATTGAGAGGTTGATTGTTAGCTCTGTGTCCCGTAAGGCCCCGGCTAAAAGACGGCACTTGGCGCCTGCTGCGCCCGCCTTCCCTATGGAGACGGAAGAATTCCTTGATTTGTCTGACTGTACCCCGCTTGAGGAGGGGGAATTATTCTCAAATTCTGAATTTTCCGATGATTAGCATTCCCCTGGCGCTGATGCCGGCTCAGAGCATTGGAATGCTGATGACACCCATAGACTTTTGACTCAAATATTTGAAGTACTCTCCATTTCTCTCCCAGCTGCGGCACCCAGGCAACAGGGGGAATTGTTTGGTACTACATAGCCACGTTTGGAATTTCCACAGGCTCATTTCCATAATCTGATTCACAAGGAATGGGAGCGGCCTAGCTGGCTCCCTGGTATTCCTAAGGGATGGGATAAAAGGTACACTTTTCCCTCGGATGTGGTTAAATGTCAACTCCACCATAGGTGGATGCTCCGGTTTTGGGGTTGTCTAATACTTCTGTGGTGCATTCCCCTGTGCTTCTGCTATTACTGCTGTGGCCCTTAGGACTCTGGTCAAGGGCCTGTTAGAAGGCTATCCTGATGATTCTTCTAGTGCCGAATTTAGAGCCTTATCGCAATGTGAGATTATTGCTTATATTCTTTCTGCCTTAGATGACACCATTAGGATGTGCAGCAGGACCTCGGCTCTGGTTGTCTCTATTTGCCACTCGGTCTGGCTACGCCAGTGGGCAGCTGACAATGCTGCTAAGAAGGCTCTCACAGGGCTACCCTTTTTGGTGACCGGTTGGACCTTTTTGCAAAAGGTGGTAGGTTGCCCCAACGCAAAAGACAACTGCGGCCCGTTCAGGGTCCTTTACCCCCTCCTTTCGTGGATCCAGGTCAGGGAGGGGGGTACCCTTTGCGGGGCACAGGGGGGATTTCGGGGGCAAGGGTAGAGGCCGTGCCCGTCCCGGATCTCCTGGGGATCTAAGCCCAAATCTGTCATTAAGCCCGCTCAGCCATGAAGGGGCGCTCTCACCCTTACGGGAGTGGGGACTGCTGCGGCTCTTCGCTCATGTCTGGGGACAACAGGTCTTAGACAGATGGATTCTGGAGGTTGTGTCCTCCGGCTACAAGCTAGAGTTCGCGGCACGGCCCCCTCCAAGATTTCTCAGGTCTCGGATTCCTCTAGACCCCCTGGCCGCTCAGGGTCTATTTCAAACTGTACAGAACTTATTGGGTATGGGGGTCATCTGTCCGGTCCCTCCGGGGGAGAGAGGTCAAGGTTATTATTCCAATCCTTTCACAGTACCCAAAAGGGATGGCTCCATCAGGCCCATCCTGGACTTAAAGCTTCTCAACAGGTTCATCAGAACCAGACGCTTTCGCATGGAGACCCTGCGCTCTGTGATCAGCTCCTTGCGCCCGGGGGACTTCGACCTCCATAGACATCAAGGATACTTACCTTCATGTGCCAGTCTTCCCAGGGCATCAGCGGCTCCTCAGGTTCGCCCTGGAGGACCAGCACTACCAATTTGTGGCACTTCCCTTTGATCTCACCTCAGCCCCCAGAGTGTTCACCAAGGTGCTGGCGGGAGTGATGGCCATCCTCAGAGCCGGGGGTATTCGCATCCTCCCTTGTCTGGACGACATTCTCATTACATCTCATTCTCTCCAGCAGGCAGAGTTGGATACCCAGATGGTGGTGACAGTGGTGAAAACGTTCGGATGGGTGATCAGTTATCCCAAGTCCTCCCTCTCCCTGTCCCGGGTGACCCCCTTCCTGGGCATGAATCTGGATACCATTCAGGCCAGGATATTCTTAGTATACAGTACGTCCTGCTCCAAATCTAATACTTACAGTTGGGATATACTCCGCCAGATGGCGCTGGACTGCAGAGACATTCGAAAATAGGCTCCTCCCGGCCCCTCAAATACCCAGGGACCTCCCACAAATCCCCAGAATTTCTCTGCAGTCTGGCTGTGAAGGACAAGAAATTGGCTCTCTACTCGCAGGTGAGCGGGGTTATTAACCTGTGGCCCTGTAGGACTATTCCCACCTGTTCCACTAGTAATATGCCTCCCAGCCTTGGCTGCGCTGGTCGGGTAAAGGTAGGCAGCACCGTCGTTGGTGCTTAGGAGCGCTGCTCCACCGCAACCAAAGGGTAGGCGGTTCAGGCTTATGGTGAGCCTCTATGGGATGCCCCTCCCGCACTATTGCCCCTGCCTATCGGTGCGCCCTATTTAAGTGGCCGCCGTCCTCCCTCATTCTCCTTGTAGTCTTCGGGGGAAAAGAGTGGGGGGGGTGTATGTGTATAGATATGTATGTTATGCAGTCTTTGCTTTCACTTTTCACGTCTTTATTCTTGTGTCAGCCGCCGCTTTAAATTTACAGCCGCTGCGCACTGACTTGGTTCCGCGCTTGGCGGCGGCATTACCTCAGGCGCCGGTGCGCCATCATTGGCTGTTGGCCTTCTGGCTTCGCGCTCTTCGGAGGGGGCGGGGCCCGTCTTTGGGTCGTTCCGCGTCATCGCTATTACTGGCCCGCCACTCGAGGTATACAGACGCCATCTTTTCTAACTTGGTTGGCCTATGCGCAACCGACTCCCACCTACCGCGGTCCGTAAGTGCCCTTGCGGGCGACTTTATCTGCTTCACTTTTGTTACGATGTACTTAAGGTCTTGTCTGCTTGTGTCTTTCAGGTGGGATGAACCCTTCTTGGTTTCTCCCGGCCCTGTTTTTAGTATATTACTTGTAGGCCTTGTAAAAATTATACTCACGTCCCTAGCGGGATTATTGGGGCATCCAGGGTTGCTATATAGCGTTATTCCCTATCGGCGTATAGCGCCGCTATAATCACCATATGGAGGCATCCCAGGATAATGTGACCGGGGTCCCTTCGGGACAAGACCGGCTGTGTGTAGCGTGTGGGCAGCCTCATGCTGACGCTGACAATGAGCAGGTGCTTGCATTGCAATCTGGCCTGCCAGGGGCTGCACCTCGTTTCACTTCACCTACTCCCCCAAGCTTAAATCTCACTCCTGCTGAGTTGCATACTAGTGGGGATTCTCAGCCTCTGATGTGTCTTCTAGACTGGCTACTGTTGAACATATTATTAAGTCTTTAGCGCGTAAGGCCCCTGCTAAGAAGCGGCACTCGACACCTAATGTCACTGTTTTCCCTATGGGAACTGAGGAGTTTATGAATCTCTGTGGCTATACCCCGTCTGATGAAGGGAAGCTCTTTTCTGATTCAGGCTCATCTGATGAGAGACCAAGGGGTCATGACGATTCTGGCTCTGACCCCTGGGCCCGGATTGCTTTTCCATACAGCAAGATCACATTTGGAATTTCCAGAGCAGGCACATTTCCATAACCTTGTGCTCAAGGAATGGGAGCGCCCCAGTAAACTTCCCGGGGTTCCAAAGAGTTGGGATAGGAAGTATCCCTTTCCTGCTGAGGTGGTTAAATGTTGGTCATCCCCCCCCCCCCCCCCCGAGGTGGATGCTTCGATCCTAGGGCAACCAAACACCTCTGTCATGCATTCTCCTGATTCTACTACCCTGTGGGATGCCGAAGACCGGCGTATTGATCAGCTGGCATCCCGCGCTTTAGCATGTGCGGGGACAGCGCTGCGCCCGGTCTGTGCATCTGCCATTACTGCTGTGGCCACTAGAACCCTTATCAGAAATATGCTCGACAGTGCCCCTGATGATTTGCCCTTGTGAGGTGTTTAATGCACTTTCCAGTTGTGATGTTTTTGTAAATTTTGTCCTATCAGCATTGGATGACACCATCAGGATGTGTGCCAGAACCTCTGCCCTCATGGTGGCTATACGCCGCTCTGTTTGGCTGCGCCAGTGGGCTGCTGCCAAGAAGGCCCTCGCTGGTGTTCCCTTTAAAGGACTGCGTCTGTTTGGAGACCGCCTGGACCTTTTTGCTAAGGGAGGCAGGTTACCCCAGCGCAGGCGGCAACCTCGGCCCTTTCGGGGTCAGGGTTCCTTCTCCTCCCCTTACCGCGGTGCAAGACAGGGAAGGGGGGTGTCTTTCCCTGAGGCCCGGGGAGATTTCTGGGGTAGAGGCAGAGGACGTGGACATCCTGGCTCCTCCTGGGGTCCCAAAGCTAAATCCTCTCCCAAGCCCCCTCAGGCATGATGGGGCGCCCTCACCCATCCTGGTGGGGGGACGGCTGCAGCACTTCGCTCACGTCTGGAGGCTTCATGTCTCAGACCGTTGGATTCAGGAGGTAGTGTCCTCTGGTTACAAGTTGGGAGTTTGCTGCCGATCCCCCTCCAAGATTCATCAGATCCCGGATTCCTCAGGACCCTGTGTCAGCTCAGGAGCTTTTGCAAGCAGTGCAAGGCCTCCTGGAGCTGGGGGTCATCTGCCAGGTCCCTTTAAGAGAAAAAGGCAAGGGCTTTTATTCCAACCTATTCACAGTACCCAAAAAGGATGGTTCTGTCAGGCCTATCCTGGACTTAAAGATTCTCAACAAGTTTGTCAGGGGCAGGCGCTTTCGCATGGAGACTCTGCGTTCTGCCATCAGTTCCCTGCGCCAAGGGGATTTCATGACTTCTGTGGACATCAAAGATGCTTACCTTCATATTCCTGTGTTCCCAGGTCATCAAAAGTTCCTAAGGTTCGCTCTGATGGATCAACACTACCAATTTGTGTCCTTGCCCTTCGGCCTCACTTCAGCTCCCAGGGTGTTCACCAAGGTGCTGGCTGGCGTGATGTCTCTGCTCAGATGTCAGGGCGTCCGCGTGCCTCCCTATCCTGACATCCTCCTCACTTCCCAGTCTACATCAGGCAGAGTTGGATACTCAGCTGGTGGTGTCCACTCTGGAGTCATTTGGATGGGTGATCAACCACCCCAAGTACTCACTGTCCCCTTCCTTGGTAACTCCATTCCTAGGAATGAATCTGGATACAGTTCAGGCAAGGATCTTCCTTCCTCAGCAGAAGGTGGACAGTCTGATTGCACAGGCCCAGTCCCTCCTAGCTTGTCCCCATCCCTCCATCAGGCAGGGGATGCAGCTGGTGGGCCTGATGGTGGCGTGCTTCGAAGCGGTCCCTTATGCTCAGTTCCACTCGAGGCCTCTGCAACTTCACCTGATGTCTGTATGGGACAAGGACCCAGTGTCCCTGGACAGGGTCTGTGTGCTCTCCCCGCTGGTCAGGAGATCCCTCTTGTGGTGGATGGACTCAAGGAACCTGTTGGGGGGCAGATCCTTTCTTGCCCCTTTCTGGGAGACGGTCACCACGGATGCCAGTCTGTCAGGTTGGGGAGGTTTCTGGAAGTCCCTGCGGTTCCAGGGGAGGTGGGGCCCTCAGGAGGCCCACACACCTATCAATGTCTTGGAGCTGCGAGTGATCAGGTTCTGGCTCGCTTGACTACTCATATTCAGGGCCTGCCTGTTCAGGTGCGCTCGGACAACCAGATGGCAGTTGCCTACATCAATCATCAGGGAGGGACCCGGAGCAAGGGGGCCCTCCAGGAAGCGTCTCTGATCCTGATTTGGGCGGAGACCAATGTCCCCTGGATTTCAACGGTGTACATCCCGGGGGTGGAAAATCACCTGGCGGACTCTCTGAGCAGGGGGACCTCTTACCAGGGAGAATGGTCCCTATACAGCAGGATCTTTCAATCTCTGTGTCACCGTTGGGGCCAACCAGATGTGGATCTGTTGGCGTCCCGCCACAATCACAAGCTTCCAACTTTTGTCTCTCTGTCCAGGGATCCTCTGGCCCTGACCTCGGATGCGCTAGCAATGTTATGGAAGGACTTTCAGTTCCTGTATGTCTTCCCCCCCCCCCCCCCCCCCCAATTCCCCTGCTGGGCAGGGTTCTGCGCAAGATTGCTCTGGAAGGGGTGCCAGCAATTCTGGTGGCCCCCAGGTGGCCAAGAAGAGTGGTTCGCAGACGTGGTACAGTTAGCAGTAGATCAATGCGCTCTGCCCTTTGTGCCAAATCTGATCACTCAGGGCTCACTACGCCATCCCAATTTACAAACTCTGGCTTTGACGGCTTGGCTGCTGAAACCTCCATCTTGATGGAGAAGGGGCTGTCTTCCTCAGTTGTGGATACTTTGATTAAAGCTAGGAAGAAGTCTTCCTCTTCCATTTATTACAGGGTTTGGCGTGCCTACATTGACTGGTGTGAGTCTAGGTTTCTTCCTTGTTGTTTGTTCTCTATTCCCAGGATTCTGAAGTTCCTGCAGCATGGGTTGGAGATGGGGCTCCAACTCAGTACTCTGAAGGGTCAGGTTTCTGCCCTGGCAATTTTTTTCCAGAATTCCTTTGCTCAGCACCCTCTGATCAGGACTTTTTTCCAGGGGGTCACTCATGTGCGTCCCCCACGTAAACCTATGGTGCTTGTTTCGGATTTGAACTTGGTTCTGTCAGCCTTGCAGGGTGCTCCCTTTGAACCTGTGCAGGATGCTGCCTTGGCCATTCTTACGGTCAAGGTTGTGTTTCTGGTGGCTATCACTTCTGTCAGGCGTGTGTCTGAGTTGGCGGCGCTGTCCATTCAGCCCCCCTACTATGAGAGGCACCAGGACAAGGTGGTGTTTCGTTTCAAACCTGATTTTCTGCCTAAGGTAGTGTTTGCCTTTCATTTGAATCAGGATATTGTTCTTCCTTCTTTGTGCCCTAATCCTAGCAATGCTAAGGAGAGAGTTTTGCACTCTTTGGATGTGGTTAGGTGTCTGAAGTACTATCTGGTGGCTACTGCACCTTTCAGGAAAACTTATGCTCTTTCTGTGATCCCTTCTGGTCCTAGGAAGGGTTTGGCTCCTGCCAAGTCTACTATCAGCAAGTGGATCCGTCAGGCTGTGATTCAGGCCTATTCTGCTAAGGGGAAGAATCCTCCCTTCCGCCTTACTGCTCATTCCACTTGTGCTATTGGTGCCTCTTGGGCTTTTCAGCACCAGGCTTCTGTTGAACAAGTTTGCAAGGCCGCTACTTGGTCTTCTGTTCTTACCTGTTCAAAGTTTTACAAGGTTGATGTTAGGGCCTCAGCTGATGCTGCTTTTGGCCGCAAGGTTCTGCAGGCAGCAGTATACAGTACGTCCTGCTCCAAGCCACCCTTGGTTTGCATTTTCTTGGACCCCCTGTATGGTGATTGTTATCATAGTTATAGTTGATAGTTTGGATTGTTAATTCTCCCGGCTTCTCCTTAACTGCTTTTCAATGCTGGGGATTTGTGGGAGGTCCCTGGGTATTTGAGGGGCCGGAGGAGCCTATTTTCGATGTCTCTGCAGTCCAGCGCCGTCTGGCGGAGTATATCCCAACTGTAAGTATTAGATTTGGAGCAGGACGTACTGTATACTCATAATACCAATTCTACAGGTGAGTAATCAAAGAATTGTATTTTTTCTTCCTCAGCAGAAGGTGGATTCTCTTCAAGCTTTGGTTCATTCCATGCTGTCCAGCCCTCGTCATTCCATCAGGCAAGGGATGCAATTGGTGGGACAGATGGTGGCCTGCTTCGCAGCAGTTCCTTATGCTCAATTTCACATGAGACCCCTTCAGCTCCATCTCCTATCAGTCTGGGACAAGAGTCCCCTGTCTTTGGATCAGGCCTTTGTTCTCTCTCCTCTGGTCCGGCGGTCCCTCCTGTGGTGGCTGGACTCGAGGAATCTTCTGGGGGGCAGATCCTTTCTGACTCCATGTTGGGAGACGGTCAGTACGGATGCCAGTCTGTCAGGTTGGGGGGGCTACTGGAGAGCCCTCCAATTCCAGGGGCTGTGGGGTTCTCAGGAGTCTCACACTCCGATCAACGTCCTGGAGCTGAGGGCGGTTCAGTTGGTACTGGCACAGTTGACTCCTCACCTTCAGGGTCTGCCAATACAGGTTCGCTCAATCAGACGGCGGTCGCCTATATCAATCATCAGGGATCCTTGATTCTGTCCTGGGCCGAGAACAATGTACTGTGCATCTCTTTATATTCCAGGAGTGGAGAATCTGCAGGCGGATTCCCTGAGCAGGGGGACCGCTCGCTGGGGGGGAATGGCCCCTCAACAGCGAGGTCTCCCTATCCCTTTGTCACCGGTGGGGGAGGCCAGACGTGGATCTGTTTGCTTCTGGCCACAATCACAAGCTGCCAGCATTTGTTTCCCTGTCCCAGGATCCCCTGGCTCTGGCGATGGATTCTCTGTCCTGGCAGGGTCTAGGTCTCCTGTACCTCTTCTCTCTGTTTCCTCTTCTGAGCAAGGTTCTGCGCAAGTTGGTTCAGGTGCGGGTGCCAGCCATTCTGGTGGCCTAGACAGGTGCGGTTCGCCGACCTTGTGCGGCTGGCAGTGGATCAGTACGCTCTACCCTTGGTTCCGGTCCTTCTCACTCAAGGACGACTCTGTTATCCCAATTTACAAACGCTGGCTTTGACGGCCTGGCTGCTGAAACCGCCATCCTGAAAGAGGAAGGTCTGTCTGATTCGGTGGTTCGTACTCTTGTCAGCGCTAGGAAGAAGTCATCCTCCACTATTTACTATAGGACCTGGCGGACCTACATTGACTGGTGTGAGTCTAGGGCCTTTCCCTGTCGTGTGTTCTCCATTCCTAGGATCCTGGAGTTCCTGCAACATGGTTTGGATATGGGTTTTCAGCTCGGCACCTTGAAGGGTCACGTGTCCGCCTTGGCTGTTTTCTTCCAGAGGTCATTTGCTCTGCATCCTTCCAGGGGGTCACTCATGTGCGCCCCCCCCCACAAACCCATGGTACCGGTCTGGGATTTGAATTTGTTTTTGTCCGTCCTTCAGGGTCCTCCTTTTGAACTTGTGCATGAGGCTGCGTCTCTCCTTACCCTGAAGGTTGCCTTTTTGGTGGCTATTACCTCTGTCTGTCCTGCATGTTTCTGAGTTGGAGGCTCTGTCGATTCAGGCCCCCTACTTTGAGAGACACCAGGACAAGGTGGTTTTCCGATTTTAAACCAGACTTCTTGCCTAAGGTTGTCTGCTTTCCATCTCAATTAGGATATTGTGCTTCCTTCTTTGTGCCCTAATCCTGGTAATCCCAAGGAGAGGGCCTTGCACTCTCTGGATGTTGTCAGGAATTTGAAATACTACCTGGTGGCTACTGCTCCTTTCAGAAAGACGGACGCCTTGTTTGTGGTTCCATCGGGTCCCAAGAAGGGGTTGGCTCCTGCTAAATCTACTATTAGCAAATAGTTAATAGGCTATTGTTAGGGCCTATTCTACTAGGGGGAAGGCTCCTCCTTTCCGTGTTACTGCTCATTCTACCCGTGCTGTTGGGGCTTCCTGGGCCTTCTAGCACAAGGCTTCTGTTGAACAAGTTTGTAAGGCTGCTACTTGGTCTTCTGTTCATACCTTTTCCAAGTTTTACAAGGTTGATGTTCGGGCCTCGGATGCTGTTTTTGGCCGTGAGGTTCTGCAGGCGGCATTGGTTTGAACTGCGCCCGTTTATGGACACTATTGGATGTCCCAGCTGTTATGAATACTATCTGGAGCAGGACGTGCTGCATACTTATAATACCAATTCTACAAGGTGAGTAATCACAGAATTGTATTATTCTAAGTATGCAGCACGTCCTGCTCCATCCCACCCTGATTACTTTATTCTTGGATCCTCTTTATGGTGATTTGTTCCTTGTTAACATGGTTAAATTTGTTATTGGCTTCTCCTGGTTCCCTTACTGCTTTGTTATACTGGGGAATTAGTGGGAGGTCCTGGGTATATATGGACCGGGGAGGGTCCTCTTCTTTTGCCATCTCTGCAGTAAAGCGCCCTCTTGTGGACTATATCCCAGCTGTTATGAATACTATCTGGAGCAGGACGTGCTGCATACTTAGAATACTGTACGTAAATTCTGAAAATACAATTCTGTGATTACTCACCTTGTAGATTTGGTATTATAAGTATGCAGCACATCCTGCTCCAGATAATGATTCATAACAGATGGGATTATCTCTGCCGGAGGGCGCTTGACTGCAGAGATGGCAAAAAGAGGCCCCTCCCGGTCCATATATACCCGGGACCTCCCACAAATTCCCCAGTTCATTCTCTGCAGTCGGCTGTGGTCAGAAGATGGCTTCTCTTCTCTCAGGTGAGCCGGGCAGCCATTGGCCCTGTAGGACTATTTCCACCCGTTCCACGTTTTGCTTACGCCTCCCAGCTTTGGCTGCACTGGTCGGGTGATGGTAGGCAGCACCTACCACTGGTGCTCTGTTATGGAGCTTGGCTCCGGCCGCAATCCCCCACCAAAGGGTAGGCGGTGCAGGTTATGGTGAACCTGAGTTGGGATGCCCCGCCCGCCTGTTGCCCTCCCATGCCCTGGTTTTGGTGGAACCCCTTAAAGTGGACCAACACCCTCCCGTGATCGCCCGGGAATCTATAAGATTCCCGGACCGATCAGGCACCCCGATCGGGGGTGCCCCGCTGTGTGTAACCCCCCAGAAACCCCTAAATCCCTACCTGATCCTCGATCCAGCGCCACCCGCCGCCGCCTCCCGTGCGTCCCTCTAGCAGGACGCGCACCCGCGCCGGCCGTTTGTGAATGCCGCGCCCTGTAAGAGTGACGCGCGGGAGGTGGCGGCCGCGCTCTGTTGTCCGTCAGGGGGGATTGGCAGCAGCGGTCACGTGGGAGCCCCGATCGGGTGCCCCGCCGAAGTGGACCAAAACCCACGATAGTCAAAATCCTGGGTGTTGGTCCACTTTAAGGGTCATCCACTCTCTCCCCTCTCTCTCCTTGTTCCTTCGGGGGGGGGGGGTGCATGTTAGTTTATGCCTTTTTTACTGTATTGCACTTCTTCTTTTCAGGGCTCTGCGCCCTGTCTTCATTTTGAATTTGCCGCCGCTGACACGCGCGCCCTGTGGCGTCCGGTCAGCGGCAGCATCATTATCAAGAATCCCTACCTTCCTATTGGCTGCTTTTTTTTGCTTTATCACTGTTGTGTGCTTATGGGTGTTCTTTTATTATGTTTTTCAGACGGGAAAACACTGTATTAACGAGGTTTCTCCCGGTCCTGGCCCCTATATTAGCTTTCTTTTACTTTATTAGAGGCCTAAATTGTTAAATCCTCCCACATCCCTGCGGACATTTGGGGCATCCCAGGTTGCTCTTACGGCGTAATTCCCATTGGCCTATTGTACCACCTTAATCACCATATGGAGGCTTCACAGGATATTGTGCTCGGGGGCCCCTCAGGGCAAGCCCGGCTGTGTGTAGTGTGTGGGACATCCCCTGCGAGTGATGATGTGCGGATCTGTGTACCCTGCGCCCAGCAGCGCCTGATTATGACTCCCAGTGAGCTAAATACTAGTGGGGAGTCTCAACCTGACATATCTACCAGGTTGGCTGATACCAATATAATGTTAACTTAGATTTTTGATGTGCTTTCTATCTCTCTTCCTGCTGCGGCTCCCAAGTTACAGGGGGAACTTTTCAGTACTGCTAAACCACGTCTGGAATTTCCGGAACAGGCCCATTTCAATAATCTTGTTCTCAAAGAATAGGAGCGTCCCGGCCGGCTCCCGGGAATCCCCAAGGGCTGGGATAAAAGGTACCCTTTTCCGCTGATGTGGTTAATTGTTGGTCAACCGCTCCAGAAGTGGGGTTGTCCAACACTTCTGTGGTCCATTCCCCTGATTCCACTACTCTTAAGGATAGTGGGGACCGGCGCATTGATCAGCTGGTTTCCCATGCCTTTGCCTGTGTGGGGTCTGCCTTGCGCCCTGTCTGTGCTTCTGCTATTACTGCTGTTACTATCAGGTCTCTCCTCAAGGGTCTGTTGGAAGGCGCTCCTGATGATACTGCTAGTGCCGAGCTCAGGGCCTTGTCACAGTGTGAAATGTTCATTGCATATGTCTTTTCTGCCTTAGATGACACCATTAGGATGTGTAGTAGAACCTCTGCATTGGTGGTTGCTATATGCCGCTCTGTTGGCAGCTGATAATTCTGCTAAGAAGGCCCTTACGGGACTCCCCTTTAAGGGGCTGCGCTTATTTGGTGATCGCTTGGACCTGTTTGCCAAGGGGGGTAAGTTGCCTCAACGTAAGAAGCAGTTGCAGCCCGTTCGGGGGCCTTTGTTCCCTCCTACCGAGGGTCCAGGCCCGGGAGAGGGGTCTTTTGCTGGCTCTAGTGGAGACTTCTAGGTCAGGGGCAGAGGTCTTGGCTGCTCTGGATCTTCCTGGGGGTCCAAGCCCAAATCTGTTGCCAAGCCTCCTCAGCCATGAAGGGACGCCCTCACCCATCCGGGTGGGGGGACAGCTGCCGCTCTTCACTCGTGTCTGGAGATAACAGGTCTCAGACAGGTGGATTGTGTCCTCTGGCTCCATGGCCGCCTCCAAGATTTCTCTATTCTCTGATTCCTCTAGACCCCTTGGCAGCTCATGGATTTTTTCAAAATCTACTGGGCTTGGGGGTCATCTGTCAGATCCCTCCTGTGGAAAGAGGTCGGGGTTTTTATCCCAATCTGTTCACAGTTCCCAAGAGGGATGGGTCAGTCAGACCCATTCTGGACTTAAAGCTCCTCAACAAGTTCATTAGGACTAGGCACTTTCGCATGGAGACCCTGCGCTCCACGATCAGTTTGCTGCGCCCGGGAGACTTCATGACCTCCATAGACATCAAGGATGCTTACCTTATTGTCCAGTCTTCCCAGGGCATCAGAGATTCCTCAGGTTCGCCCTGGCGGACCAGCACTACCAATTTGTGGCACTGCCCTTCGGTCTCGCTTCAGCCCCCAGGGTCTTCACCAAGGTGCTGGCGGGTGTCATGGCTCGGCTCAGGGCATTCGCATTCTTCCCTATCTGGACGACCTTCTCATCACTGCTCAGTCCTTCCAGCAGGCGATATTGGATACCCAGCGGGTGGTGACAGTCCTGGAGTCATTCGGCTGGGTGATCACCCCAAATCTTCCCTATCCCCATCTCGGGTGACTTCCTTCCTGGGCATGAATCTGGATACTGTTCAGGCCAGGATCTTTCTTCCTCAACAGAAGGTGGACTCTCTGCAAGCTCTGGTTCACTCCCTGCTGTCATGCCCTCATCCCTCCATCCGGCAGGGGATGCAGCTAGTGGGGCAGATGGTGTCCTGCTTCGAGGCAGTTCCATATGCACCGTTTCACGTGAGACCTCTTCAACTCCATCTCCTATCAGTCTGGGACAAGAGTCTCCTGTCTCTGGATCAGGCTTTCGTTTTGTCCCTTCTGGTCCGGCGGTCCCTCTTGTGGTGGCTGGACTGGAGGAACCTGTTGGGGGGGCAAATCCTTTCTGGCCCCCTGTTGGGAGACGGTCACCACGGATGCCAGTCTGTCAGGTTGGGGGGGCTTCTGGAGAACCCTACAATTTCCAGGGGCTGTGGGGCCCTCAGGAGGCCCATGACCCCATCTGAGGGCGGTTCGGTTGGTACTGGCCCAGTTGACTCCTCACCTTCAGGGCCGGCCGGTCAAAGTTCGCTCAGACAACCAGACGGTGGTTGCCTACATCAATCATCAGGGAGGGACTCGGAGCAAGAGTGCCCTCAAGGAGGTGTCCATGATTCTGTCCTGGGCGGAGGACAATGTTCCTTGTATCTCAGCAGTGTACATTCCGGGGGTGGAGAATTTGGAGGCGGACTCCCTGAGCAGGGGGACCTCTCGCCTGGGGAATGGTCTCTCAGCAGCGAGGTCTTCCTAGCCTTATGTCACCGTTGGGGGGTACCGGATGTGGATTTGTTTGCGTCCTGCCACAATCACAAGCTTCCAGTCTTTGTCTCTCTATCCCAGGATCCTCTGGCCCTTGCGGTGGATGCTCTGACTCTATCCTGGCAGGGGTTCCGTCTCCTGAATCTTTTTCCTCCATTCCCCTTGCTGGACTGGGTTCTGCGCAAGCTGGCTCAGGAAAGGGTGCCAGCAATCCTGGTGGCCCCCCGGTGGCCAAGACAGGTGTGGTTCGTAGATATCGTTCAACTGGCTGTAGATCAGTGCGTTCTGCCTCTGTTTCCAGACCTTCTCACTCAAGGGCAGCTTTGCCATCCCAATTTACAAACTCTGGCTTTGATGGCCTGGCTGCTGAAACCCCTATCTTAAGGGATGAGGAGCTTTCTGAGTCTCTGGTTAACACTCTAATCAGGGCTAGGAAGAAATCCTCTTCTACCATCTACTATAGGATCTGGCGGGCCTACATTGACTGGTGTGAGTCTAGGGTCCTTCCTTGTCGGGTGTCTTCCATTCCTAGGATTCTGGAGTTCCTCCAGCATGGTTTGGATTTGGGACTTCAGCTCAGCATGCTCAAGGGTCACGTTTCTGACTTTTCTTCCAGAGATCCTTCGCTCAACATCCTCTGGTCAAGACTTTCTTCCAGGGGATTGCTTATGTGCGTCCCCCTCGCATACCTCTGTTGCCAGTTTGGGACTTGAATTTGGTTTTGTCTGCCCTTCAGGGCCCTCCATTTGAGCCTGTGCACGAGGCTGCTCTGTCTATTCTTACTTTTAAAGTTGCCTTTCTGGTGGCCATCACCTCGGTCAGGTGTGTTTCGGAATTGGTGGCCCTTTCTATTCAGGCCCCCTACTTTGAGAGACACCAGGACAAGGTGGTTTTCAGATTTAAACCTGATTTCTTGCCTAAGGTTGTCTCTGCCTTCCATCTCAATCAGGACATTGTGCTTCCTTCCTTGTGCCCTAATCCTGGTAATTCCAAGGAGAGGGCCTTGCATTCCCTGGATGTGGTCAGTAATGTGAAGTTCTACTTGGTGGCTACTGCACCTTTTAGAAAGACTGACACCTTGTTTGTGGTCCCTTCGGGTCCCTATTAGCAAGTGGATTTGTCAGGCTATTTTTAGGGCCTATTCTGCTAGGGGAAAGGATCCTCCTTTCCGTGTTACTGTCCATTCTACACGTGCTGTTGGGGCCTCCTGGGCCTTCCAGCACCAGGCTTCTGTTGAACATGTTTGTAAGGCTGCTACTTGGTCTTCTGTTCATACCTTTTCCAAGTTTTACAAGGCTGATGTTCGGGCTTCAGCGGATGCTGTTTTTGGCCGAAAGGTTCTGCAGGCGGCAGTGGTGTGAACTGCGCGTTGTTGCTTTTGGGATCACACCCTGTTTTAGGACACTGCTATTGGATGTCCCATCTGTTATGAATTATTATCTGGAGCAGGACGTGCTGCATACTTATAATACCAGTTCTACAAGGTGAGTAATCACAAAATTGTATTTTTAGTTTGTTTTAAATATATTCGAAAGGCATCTTGAAAATAAGGTAATGTCTGCTTTTGCAGCTTTCATCTATTCTTGGTGTGCCACACACCCCGCCTCACTTTTAAATATTCTTCACTTATTGGGTTAATCCACCGCCAGGTGACGTAGTGCAGAGAGGAAGTCTTGTAACGAGCCCCCTTCCGGCCTATATATACCTGGTACCTCCCTTCAATCACCAGTATTTTTCTCTGCTTGACGACAAGTCAGAAGATGGAAGTCTCCTGCTTACAGGTAGGCCGGGGTTTTTACCCCGGCACCCCCTTTTGGTCTATTTCTGCCCGGTTTGAGTGTTTATACCTTGATGGTGGAATGAAAGCCTCCCAGCCTAGGCTGCTCACTGGGCAAATGGTAGATGGCACTTTAAGTGCCTAGGAGCTTATCTCCTACCGCTCGACCTCATGCGTGGGGCAATGCGGCTATCCGGCATGGTGATCCGGAAATGGGATGCCCCTGTCCCGAGGGACCCCTTAGCCCCTTGCTCTCCCGTTACGGTCCCTTCTCCCTTCACTATGGGGGGGGGGGTAGAGGGTTGTGTATTATGTATGTGTTTCACTGTATTACTGTCTTTTACATATGTGTGTTAACCTTGTGCATAAGAACAGACTGCACAGCATGGTGCACTCAGTCTGTTATTCTGGAGCTCTTCGGGCAGATCCTTTTATTAGCAGTGGCCAGTGTTTTGGTCAGCTTTAGGGGAGCGGTTGGGGCGGACCGCGCTTAGCAGGTTGGCTTGCCGCCTCAGTCTAAAGCCCCCTCCCGCCTCCCCCCTTCCCCGCCGGTCTCCGTGCGGCAGCCTGTGTGTGTGGCTGCGCTCATGCCTTCTCCTCCCCCCTCCTCCGCCGCCTGTCTGTGTTTAAGCGGCGCAGCTGGTGGCAATCCCTGAATTAATTGGTTGCGCTGACCGGGCTGTAGGGGGCGGTTCCCTGTGACGGGGGCGTGGCTCACTTCCTTCCTGTCCTGGTAAAAGGAGGTCACGTGGGGGGGGGGGGGGCGCGCTGCAGCACATGCTTTTGTTTATATTTGTGGCTGCTGCGGCTCCATCGTCCCTCCGGTCCTGCGTTCGGCCCTGTCAGGTAAGCGGCCCCACTCTTGTGGGGCCGAGAGTGGGATTTTTCTGTGTCCTTATTCTATTATGGGGGCAAATTTTTAAGGAGGCATTCTTATCATTTATTTATTAAAATTATGATTGTGCATAAGACATGCTGGATGTGTTACACTCATATGGGGATCTGATGGTTTGTTTCCTTTCCTTTCAGATCCTGGGATCCCTGATTATAGCGGCCCTCCGGCTCTATGTTGCCTGGCTAGTCTTTCTTTTTAAAGAAAAGAAAATGGGGATATTTTTTAGATAAGATATACACATATAATATATATATATATATTACCGGAAACGACACGTCAGAGCCGTCCAGGGGGTGCGTAAGATGTGGGGCTTCGCTCCCAGCTGATGATGTCTTTATTTGCATTCCTTGTGCAAAGCAGAGCATTGCGCGTCAGTCTGTTGATCCGGCTGCTGGCCCGTCGCAACTTCCATCATCTCCTGCCTCTCCCTCCCTGTTCCGGACCCCGCATGACACTGTCAAAAGTGGGGATTCGCAATCCGAGGTGGCGGCAAGGTTGGCCAACCTCCGGAAAGTATTGCCCGTTAAGGCAGGGTTGAAGGCCCCTGCAAAACGGAAGCGCCTGACTCCGGTACCTTCGGCTCCACAGGACGAGTTATGTGAGCCTGTGGAATGGTCCGATGGCTCCCCGGACGAGGAAGAATTCCTCTTGGAGTCAGATGAGCCTGCAGATCAGCTTGAGGCTGATGCGATTGGTCGGTTGGGGTTGCCCTTGACACCCCCTCTATTCTGGCTCAAATGTTTGAGATTTTGAATTTCGATCCGCCTGAGGCTGTCACCCTGCCAAGGGGCCAGTTGTTTAAAGAGCTTCAGCCGCGTTGGGTTTTTCCCAGACAGCACCACGTCCTTAAGGAATGGGAACATCCCACTTGGTTATCTGGAATCCCTTCCAGTTGGGAAAAGCGTTATCCCTTTCCGCCAGAATTGGTGAAGCTTTGGTCCGTCCCTCCTGACGTCGATACCCCTGTGCTAGGGCTCTCCAGCACGGCTATGGTACAGTCTGCTGAGACCACTGTCCCTAAAGATGGGGAGGATCGTCGGATTGACCTATATGCTCGCCATGGTTTTAGTTATGCTAGGTCAACGATGCGCCCTGTGTGCGCTTCGGCCCTTCTTCTATTGGCGGTCAGATCTGTAATCCAGGGGCTATACGAGGATCTCAATCCCGCTTGTAAAGAGTTCACCGCGCTTAAGCAGTGTGAATCTTTTGTGTCCTATGTTCTATCCGCTCAGGACGATGCGCTGGCTATGAGTAGCAAGACAGCGGCAATGCTGGTGGCCATTCGTCGGTCTGTATGGCTGCGACAGTGGTCGGCGGATTCAGCGTCAAAAAAGGTGCTCACAGCTGTCCCCTTTTTGGGGCTGCGTCTGTTTGGGGAGAGAATTGATTCAGTCGCAAAGGGTGGTAAGATGCCACAACGCAAGAGGCCTCGGCGTCCCTTTAGGGGGGCAGGTTCTGGTAGGCCTTCCTTTCGAGGATACAGAGCGGGTAGGGGGGCTTCCTTTCCCTCTACCAGTCGTACAGGTTGGACTCGGGGGAGGGGCCGTGGCCGTCCCGCCCAGTCCTGGGGCTCCAAGCCCAAACCTGCTGGTAAGCCTGCTCAGCAATGAGGGGCTGCCCTCACCCGTGCGGGTGGGGGGACGATTACGACACTTCTCCCAGGTTTGGAACCGGGAAGTTCCGGACAGATGGATCCAGGAGATAGTGTCGTCCAGTTACAAGCTGGAATTCGAGTCTCGCCCTCCTTCACGGTTCTTTTGGTCTCGGGTGCCCATCGATCCTTTGGCCGCACAGGGGCTCCTGGCGTCGGTAAAGAATCTGCTAGAGATGGCGGTCATCCGGCCGGTACCGCGCTTAGAGATGGGCCTCGGTTTCTACTCCAATCTGTTCGCAGTCCCCAAGAAAGATGGGTCAGTTCGTCCCGTTTTGGACCTGAAGTTACTCAACAGGTTCATCCGGTTTCGGAAGTTTCGCATGGAAACCTTGCGTACTGCCGTCGGCTCTCTTCGGCAAGGGGACTTCATGACGTCCATAGACATCAAGGATGCTTACCTTCATGTTCCCATCTGCCATGCTCATCGTTTTCTTCGATTCGTGATGAAGGATCAGCATTATCAATTCGTGGCACTTCCGTTTGGCCTTACCTCAGCTCCAAGAGTGTTCACCAAGGTGCTGGCAGGGGGGATGGCCATTTTCAGATCTCGGGGCATTCGTGTCGTACCTTATTTGGACGACCTTCTCATCATGGCTCTGTCGCTCAATCGGAGACAGACACCAGCATGGTGGTCTCCACGCTGGAAAGCTTTGGTTGGGTGATCAACTTCCCCAAGTCCTCCCTCGCTCCGGCCAGGGTAGTGTCCTTCCTGGGGATGCAGTTGGACTCTCATCAGCACAGAGTGTTTCTTCCCCAGTCCAAAATTCATCTGATTCAGGAGTTGGCTCGGGTCCTACTCTCCAATCCTCGGCCGTCCATCCGTCTGGGGATGAGGCTGGTAGGGTTGATGGTTGCCTCCTTCGAGGCAGTTCCTTTTGCTCAATTCCACACGAGGACGCTTCAGCTTTATCTGTTGGCGTCTTGGGAACGACGGCCTCGGTCGCTGGATCAGCCCTTCCAGTTGTCCTCCCGGGTCCGACAGTCCCTCCAGTGGTGGTTGGTCTCGACCAATCTCGTGAAGGGCAGGTCTTTCCTGACCCCCCTTTGGGAAATTGTCACCACGGACACCAGTCTGACGGGATGGGGCGGATTCTGGAAGGAGCTGCAGTTCCAGGGGCAATGGGGACCTCAGGAGGCCCACTTACCCATCAATATTCTGGAACTGAGAGCCATCCGTCAGGTGCTTGCTCTCCTGACTCAGCACGTCCTGGGCCTTCCGGTTCAGGTGCGTTCAGACAATCGAACAGCGGTTGCTTACATCAATCATCAGGGAGGGACTCGCAGCCTGAGTACTCTCAGGGAGGTGTCCCTGATCCTGTCCTGGGCAGAGGCCCATGTTCCTTGTCTCTCGGCGGTATACATTCCAGGAGTGGAGAACCAGGAAGCGGACCGGTTGAGCAGGGGCTCTCCCCGTCTGGAAGAATGGGCTCTCCATCCTCGGGTTTTTCGCTCACTGTGTCTCCGATGGGGGACACCGGAGGTGGACCTGTTTGCCTCTCGTCACAATCGCAGGCTCCCGAACTTCGTGTCGCTCTCCCACGATCCTCTGGCTCTGGCCGTGGACGCCATATCCCTGAGCTGGGGGGATCTGGGATTTCTATACCTGTTTCCTCCGATACCCATGCTAGGCAGGGTGCTTCGGAAGTTGGCTCTGGAAAGGGTGTCCGCCGTTCTCGTGGCCCCAAGGTGGCCAAGGCGAGTGTGGTTCGCAGACATCGTTCAGCTGGCAGTGGACCAAGTCGTTCTGCCTCTTCGGCCCGATCTGCTCACTCAGGGTCGATTGTGTTACCCCAATTTACCAGCGCTAGGTTTGACGGCCTGGCTGCTGAGACCTCCATCCTGAAGGAGGAGGGTCTTTCTGATTCAGTCGTGAAGACTCTGATCAGTGCTCGGAAGAGGTCTTCTTCTATCATCTACTATAGGACTTGGAAAGCCTATATCGCTTGGTGCGAGATAAGATCTTTTCCTTGTAGGGTCTTTTCAGTCTCCAGGATTCTGGAGTTTTTACAATCAGGGCTGGACTCTGGTCTTCAGCTTAGTACGTTGAAAGGGCAAGTTTCTGCCTTATCTATCTTTTTTCAGAAGCGTGTTGCGCTTAAGCCTTTGGTTAGAACCTTTTTCCAGGGGGTTACGCATGTGCGGCCTCCCAGGAAACCATTACTCCCGGTTTGGGATTTGAATTTGGTTCTTTCTGCTCTTCAGGCTCCTCCTTTTGAGCCTTTGCAAGATATTGCTTTGTCTACCCTGACTCAGAAGATTGTCTTCTTGGTAGCTATCACTTCGGTCCGGCGTGTCTCAGAGTTTGCGGCCTTAACTATCCAGGCGCCTTACTTTGAGAGGCATCAGGATAAAGTGGTCTTTCGGTTCAAGCCAGACTTTCTTCCCAAGGTTGTTTCTGCTTTTCATTTGAACCAAGACCTTGTTCTTCCCTCCTTATGTCCTAATCCTAAGAATGACAAAGAGAGGGTGTTGCATTGCTTGGATGTAGTACGCTGTGTTAAGTACTACTTGATTATCACGTCTCCTTTTCGTAGGACGGATTCCTTTTTTGTTGTGCCCCATGGGCCTAAGAAGGGTTTGGCACCAGCCAAATCTGCCATTAGCAAGTGGATACGTCAGGCCGTTACTGCGGCCTATTCTGCTAAGGGGAAAGTTCCCCCTTTTCGTATCACTGCTCATTCTACTCGCGCCATTCGGGCGTCTTGGGCTTTTCAGCACCAAGCTTCTGTTGAACAAGTTTGTAAGGCCGCCACTTGGTCTTCTGTTCATACTTTTTCTAAGTTTTACAAAGTTGATGTGCGAGCCTCAGCGGATGCTGTTTTTGGCCGCAAGGTTCTGCAGACTGCAGTCATTTAAGTTATGCTTCACCTAGCCTTTAGTTGCCCATCCCTTGTGGACACTGCTTTTGGATGTCCCAATAAGTGAAGAATATTTAAAAGTGAGGCGGGGTGTGTGGCACACCAAGAATAATACCATTTTGTGAGTACTCACCTGAAAAATGGATATTGTTGGTGTGCCACACACCCCGCTTCACTCCCACCCTTTTTTTCGGTAGTTCCAAAGCCTTTATATGGTGAAGCTTTTTATTTATATCAAATTTGATTTTGAGGTTACCGGTGGAATACTGGTACCTTGTCTTTCTGCTTTTTAATATACTGGTGATTGAAGGGAGGTACCAGGTATATATAGGCCGGAAGGGGGCTCGTTACAAGACTTCCTCTCTGCACTACGTCACCTGGCGGTGGATTAACCCAATAAGTGAAGAATATTTAAAAGTGAGGCGGGTGTGTGGCACACCAACAATATCCATTTTTCAGGTGAGTACTCACAAAATGGTATTTTTTAAAACACTTTGATTGCCATGCTGACACATACTCAACCACTCACCTGAGGGGATTTCAGTTTGTTGAATATAAATATCATTATTAGTAGTTGAATCTATGTTTTTGTTATACTTAGACAATTTAGTCCTGAGGCAAGGTGTATAGCAAAGGCACAATCATTCTGGATATGATATGTGGAGCACGATTATACATAATGACCATTAATATGCTATCTTTATTGACCTTTTAAATGTTTTCCTTAATTACAGGGTTGTCATCTACTCCCATTGTAGCAAGTCAACAGGGTTCTGCACCATCACTATATCCACCCCCGAGGAGGTGAAAGCGGTATGTGGCCTTCATAATTGTTTTATATATTTCAATGTACCTTCAATGATGCTTTTTTGTAATACAGGTAGAGTGCTGGCTGGACATTTTGTGAGTCAGCTTATTTTCACTATATCCAGTCCAGGTTGTCCCAGAAGTAATGATAGTTGCATAATCCACCGCCAGGTGGCGCCTGACTGCAGGATCAAAAGCTGTCGCTCCTCCCGGCCTCCTATAAAACCGGTGTGTCTGATTCCCCAGTGGATACTCTCTCCTGGAATACTGCAGCTGAGCGGGGCCTCCTAGCCCGTCGGCCGCTGCATGCTTATTGCCACCGTTCCCGTGGACCCACTACTGCCTCCCAGCTTCGGCTGACCGGGGCGGTGAAGGTAGGGTGAACGCCGGGGTCAGGCGTTGGCAGAGCTAGGCTCTGGGCCGCAGACCCTCCCTAAAGTGTAGCCGGCCATAGGCTGATGGTGAGCCTATTTAAAGGGGGAGGGGGGGGAACCACTATATGCCCACGGGGCTTATGCCCTCCCTGCCCCACAAGCTTTATTGTTGTATTGTGCTGGTGTTTATTGACTGGACTTGCTGTCCCTTGCGTGCTGGTGTGTTTTTACTGACTTTTTAACTCACATATTTACCCTCCTGTTTTTTTACTGACTTTTTATCTCGCATTTACCCTCCTGTGTTTTTTACTGACTTTTTACCTTACATATTTACCCTCCTGTGTTTTTTACTGATTTTATTACCTCACATGTTCACCCTCCTCGTTGCTCCGCTCTCTCCCCTTTCCTTCATGCTGCTGCACTGTGAGGGGGGGAACGTCGGCGCTGCACGGGCGGAGTATGTCTGGGGCTGTGGGCCCCGCCGCCGGGTGCGCGATTCTGCCGGGCTCCTCCGTTGGCCGCCTGATGTTACAGGGCCCTCCACCATAATGGGGGTGGGGGGCTGGGCCGCACGATGACGCTTTTCGCGTCACGCTCGTGCGGCCCGCCCCTCGAGGAACGTGTGCTGCTGGCTGATCTGCGCCATCTTCTCCTGCACGCTGCTGTCGTCTGTCGGCCCTTTGAGCGGTGTCGTGAGTCCCTCTTGACATATTGTCTTTTATGCGCTGGGCATGTGCTGTGGGATGTTTATATGTTCACTTTGTGTCTTCCAGGTGTGCCCTTGATATTAAGGGTTGTGGTTCCTCTCGGCCTCCAGCCGCTCCCGCCCCCCCTCTCCAAGCCCTCTCCCTGTAAAGAGGGGTCACTTAAGAGGGATTATTTATTGCGGGCTGGTCAGGTTGGTCGTTAGTGCCTTGTACCTGTTAACATAACTCAAATCACCATAATAGAGGCTTCTGGGGATAGTGAGCTTGGGACCCCATCTGAGCGGGTGAAGCTCTGCCCCATGTGCGGTGCTAACCCTCTGGGCGGACTCGGCACGGTTGTGTCACTTGCGCCAGAAGTGTTGTCTCGGAGCATTATCGGGCGGGCGTATCTGCCTCTAGCCCTTTATTGCCTGCAGCCTCTCCAGAACCCCAGCTCTTGCTCTCAGCCCCCAGCGAGGGGAATGCTAGTAGGGGGTCCCAATCTGATTTGGTGTATCGAGTGGCCAGCCTTGAGAGACAGATCTCTCGCTCGGCTCCAAAGAAGGCCTAAAGTAAGAGGCGGCATATTGAGCCGCTCTATTTTGATAATGATGGAGTTGATGATGATCTCTTTGGAGGTGTTGGCCTTGATAGTGGGCCCGGTTCTTCCTCGGATGAGGATACATGGCTCCCTGATGATACGGAACGGTTGCTGACTGCGATCTTTGAGACGCTGCACATTGTCCCTCCTAGAGTGACTAAGAGGAAGCAGGGTGGATTGTTTCGGCCTGAGAGATGGAGACGAGTCTTTCCTGAGCAGGCCCTTTTTTTCTAACATGATTTTCAAGGAATGGGAAAGGCCTAACAAGTTACCGTCGGTGCCTAAGGGCCTGGACAGGCGGTATTCCTTTCCTGAGGAGCTGGTCCGGCTATGATCCCGTCCTCCGGAGGTGGATGTCCCCGTGTCGGGTCTGTCCAACACTACGGTCATGCCTTCACCCGAAACTGCTTTCCTACGTGATCCAGCTGATAAGCGCATGGATCAGTTGGTCTGTCCTGGTGACGAAGTAGGTACCGTGGCTGACCCAATCCCTCCTGGGGATCCAGGCCCAAGCCCCCTACCAATGCCCTCTGGCGAGGGGGCACCCTCACCCATCCGGGTGGGGAGATGGCTTCTGCTATTTGATCACGTCTGGAGACAGCGCGTCTTGGATCGGTGGATTCAGGAGGTGGTTTCCTCCGGTTACAAAATAAAGCTGGCAGTCTGGCCGCCCTCAAGATTTCTTCAGTCACGGATTTCCCAGAACCCATTGACGGCACAAGGCCTGCGGTTGGCCGTCCAACACCTTCTGCTGTCAGGTGTGATTTATCCCGTGCCTCGGCAGGAACGGGGTCAGGGCTTTTACTACAATCTGTTCATGGTGCCCAGGAAGGACGGAACGCCGAGACCCATCCTGGACCTGAAGGGTCTCAAAAGGTTTGTTAGAGTCAGACATTTCCGCATGGAGACCTTACGGTCCGCAGTGAGCTTGCTTCGACCTGGCTACTTCTTGACCACGGTGGACATCAAGGATGCTTATCTGCACATCCCTATATTCCAGGGGCATCAGAAGTTCCTGAGGTTTGAGCTGCAGGATCAGCACTACCAGTTTGTGGCATTGCCATTCGGGATATCCTCAGCCCCCCGTGTGTTCACCAAGGTGCTGGCGGGCGTCAGGCTATCCTGAGTATCCAGGACATTCGCGTGCTGCCTTATCTGGACGATTTACTAATTGCGGCTCAGTCTCCTCTTCAGGCCCAGAGCGACACCCGGACCGTGTTGTCCACTCTCGAGGATTTGGGTTGGGTAGTCAATTATCCCAAGTCTTCAATCACTCCCTCAATGGTGGGATCTTTTCTGGGAATGACGTTGGACACCTCTCTGGCCAGGATATTCCTGCCACAGCAGAAGGTGGTGGGTCTTCAGACGCAGGTGCAGGCCTTGCTGTCTTGTCAGGGGATCTGTCTGTCTGGGGATGAAACTGTGGGCCTAATGGTGTCATGCTTTGAGGCAGTGCCCTTTACTTAGTTCCACTTGAGACCTCTTCAGTTGAATCTGTTGACCGGTTGGGATCAGACGCAGGAGTCACTGGAACAGGAGTTTTCACTGTCTCCCCGGCTAGGCAGTCCCTTTTGTGGTGGCTGCACTCCAGAAATCTGCTGGTAGGCAAGTCATTTCTGCCTCCAGGGTGGGAGATTGTCGCCACGGACGCCAGCCTGACCGGCTGGGGAGGCTTTTGGCTGACTCAGAAGATCCAGGGTCAGTGGGGGCCACAGGAAGCCCACTTACCTATAAATATCTTGGAGTTCAGAGCGATCCGGTGGTGCTTCTTCACTTGACTCCCCATCTAAGGGGTCGTGCAATTCAGGTTCGCTCGGACAATCAGACGATGGTCGCCTACACAAATCACCAAGGCGGGACTCGGAGCAAGCGAGCCCTCAAGGAGGTGACCCAGATTCTGACTTGGGCATAGGAGAATGTTCCCTGCATCTCGGCGGTTTATATTCCTGGGATAGAGACCCAGGAGGCAGACTCCCTGAGCAGGAGCGCCTCGCGCCTGCGGGAATGGTCTCTCAGCAACAAGATTATTCCAAGTATACAATACGTCCTATTCCAGAATATTCCTTACACATGGGTAATACATCCACAAGATGGCGCTGGACTGCAGAAAAAGACTTGTGGCCTCTCCCGGCCCCTTAAATGGCCAGGAACCTCCCACTAAATCCCAGAATCTTTCTGCAGTCTGGACTGCGAAGTTGAAGATGGCTCTCTTCTCCACAGGGAGTGGGCTTTGCCTAGGGCCCTGCAGGCTACCGTTCTGGACCCACTGCCTTCCAGCAATGGCTGACGGTTCGGGTGAAGGTAGGACAGCACTAGGGTCAGGTGCTGAAGGAGCGTTATTGTATGGCTAGGGATGATTATGGTGTACCTTATTGTGTCTTGCAGGCGGGTCCCTTGACTGTGGTTCTCTCTTGCGCTGAAGTCTGGGTCTCCTGCTACGGGCCCTGGCGCGGCGCCCCCTCTGGCTTCACCTACCCCCCCACGCTTGCATTTGACCCCCAGCGAGGGTCATACTAGCGGTCAGTCTCAATCGGATTTGGCTGCACTGGTGGCCAGCATTGAAAAGCATATTGCTGGGTCAGCCCCGCGTAAGGCTTCTGCCAAGAAGCGGCATCTATCCCCTGCTGTTTCCATCTTCTCTTTTGAGGCTGAGGAATTTTTTGACATCTCTGGTTATGGTCCCCTTGAGGAGGGGGAACTATTCTCTGATTCAGAATCATCTGAGGAACAACCTAGGGTGTATGGTGATACCGGGTCTCCTTTTGGAGAAGACCAATGGTCCTCAGATGACACTGATAGGTTGTTGTCTCACATTTTTGAGGTGCTTTGTATATTCCTAGTATGTCACACCCCCCACTTCCCGATATTCATGACACTTGGGAACCCGGCCTGTAGAGGGCGATCTTGCAGAGATGACATAGAAAAAAGGATCCCCTCCTGGTCCATAAGTACTGGGTTCCTCCCACTATTCCTCAGTCTTTTCGTCTCTGCAGTCGGCAAAGCATTCAGGAGATGACTCTCCTTCAAGCTGCAGGTAGCCTTTTTTTCTCTATTTCTGTCTGAAACTCTTTAAACCTGTTTGGTTATATTGTATGCCTCCCAGCCCTGGCTGTGTGGTTCAGGCAAAGGTAGATACATACACCTTCTGGTATATACAGGAGTATTACTCCCCCGTGAGACCCAAATGTGGGTAGGCGGCTTCCGGGTTGGTGTTCCTGCCATGGGATGCCCCTGCCCCTTTATAATCCCCTTGTGCTTTATGGGTGCATTTCTATCCTCTCCCCTTAGTTCTCCTTTAACCCTGCTGGGTAAAAAGTAGGGGGGAAGGGGGGGGGCCGTTATCTGGGCTTATTTGTCACCATGCACACAAAAGAAAAGAGATATATAAAATAAGTCTTTATTATTTTTATTATGTATGTTTTACTATACTATTTAATAGGAAATGTTTTATTTAGATTTTCCTATCTGTCTAGGCAGCATTTTTTGCTTACCTATTAAAGCTCTTTGTTTCTGGCTGTGTTCAGATTTGAATTTTCCCTCCATTTTTGGCCATGTGATTCTGGAAGTGGGCGGGACTTAGGCATGCTTTTATTCAGAGAGCACCTGGTATGCTCTGTTTGACTTCCTGTTTCCTGCTTCCCTGTGGCCTTACCTCATGATGTGAGCTTATTGCATGGGCTGTGAGTACCTGAAGGGAGTTTTTTTCTGTCATTTATTTATATTGTGTGCATTTGGTGACTGTTTAGTTTTCTCTGTAGGTGGAAACTCCCTATTTAAAAAGGGGTTTCTCCTGGTCCTTATTAAAAAAAAAAAGCCCTTAAGCCTTATTTGGGGGTCCATTTGTGTTTCAATCCTCCCACTTGGGACTATTTAAAGAGGCATCCCGGGTAGCAATTGCGTAAATCCCATATATACTTGGCGACTATAATCAATTATAGTATAATACTAAACACCATATGGAGGCATCCCAGGATAACGGACATGCAATTCCCTCTGCACAGACTCGGCAATGTTTTGGATGTGGGGCATCCCTTGTTGGGGATAACGCAATTCTTGCGTCCCTTGTGCACAATTAACTATTATGCAGCAAACTCAGGCCCAGGCTTCAGGGCCTGCGGCTAATGCCTCATCTCCTACTCTGCCATGTCTTGTCCGTACCCCCAATGATATTGTCATGGGTGGTGAGTCGCATGCTGATTTATGTGCCAGATTGGCTCATCTTGAAAGATTAATGTCTACCTCTGTGCCTAAGAAGGCCTCAGCTAAAAGAAAGCACTTGACTCATGCCGCTCCGGCAAGTGAGTCAGACAATTGTGAATTGCTTGATTGGTCTGATCCTTCTCAGATTGAAGGAGAATTTTATATGAGGAGTCAGATGTTTCTGATGAACAGCAATTTGTTGGTACTGAGATTGAGCAGGGTGAAGCAAGTGTTGTGGATACCCCAAAAGCTCTTGCTCAGTTATTTGAGGTTTTGGTTATTACTCCTCCTGAAGTAGTCCCTCCTTAAAAAGGGGAATTCTTTGGAGCCTCTAAACCTCGTTTAGAAATCCCAGATCAAAAGCATTTTTTTTTATATTATTCTTAAAGAATGGGAGAAGCCTGCGCGGCTTCCTGGCATTCCCTTGGGCTGGGACAAGAAGTATCCCTTCCCAGCTGATACTGTTAAACGTTGGTCATCACCACCTGTGGTGGATGCCCCTGTGCTTAATTTATCCAATTCCTCTGTGTTGCATTCTCCTGACTCCACTACACTTAAAGATGGAGAGGATAAGCTTATTGATCAAATGGCGTGCCCCGCTTTTTCCAGTGTTGGCTCGACCTTGCTGCCTGTTGGCGCTTCAGCGCTCATGACAGTAGCTATTAGGTCTGTTGTGAGACCCCTAATGAATTACTGAGGGCTTGATCCAGCATCTGATGAGTACGCCGCTCTTAAGCGATGTGAGATGTTTTCATCCTTACTTTCTGCCTTAGATGACACTCTGGTCATGTGCAGCAGAACCTCTGCCTTGTTAGTTGCGATTCGGCAGTCGGTGTGGTTGCGGCAGTGGGCAGCTGATATTGTAGCCAAGAAATCACTTATAGCGCTCCCTTTTGTGGGATTGCGCCTCTTTGGAGAAAGATTGGATTCTGTCACTAAGGGAGGTGAATTACCTCAGCGTAAGAAACAACGTCCCTTTCGTGGAATGGCCTCTCTTAACCCTTCCTTTCGGGGGTCTAGATCCGGTAGAGGATCGGCCTTTTCATCCCCTAGAGGGAATGCATGGAATAGAGGAAAGGGACGTGGCCGTCCAAGTCAGAATTGGGGGTCCAAAACCAAATCTGCCACTAAGCCTGCTCAACAATGAGGGGACGCCCTCACCCTTATGGGTGGGGGGACTGCTGCGGTTCTTCTTCCAGGTCTGGGGTCAGGAGGTATCCGACAATTGGGTTCTGGAAGTAGTCTCTTCCAGTTTACAGACTGGAATTCGAGTCCCGGCCTCCTCCCAGATTTTTCATGTCCCGGATGCCGTCAGATCCGGCAATTGCGCAGGGACTGCGGGCAGCAGTAGCGTATCTGTTAAACATGGCTGTCATCTGCCTAGTGCCTCCAGCGGAAAGGGGTTTTATTCCAACCTATTCACGGTACCCAAAAAGGACTGCTCTGTTTGGCCTATCCTAGACCTAAGGAGACTCAATCAATTTATCAGTTTCGGAAAATTCCGCATGGAGTCTCTGCGATCAACGATCGATGTTCTCTGTCAGGGGGACTTCATGACATCCATAGACATGAAGGATGCTTATTTACACATTCCTATTTTCCGGGTCACCAGAGATTTCTCAGGTTCTCTATAGAAGACCAGCATTATCAATTTGTGACCCTGCCATTTGGCCTTACCTCGGCCCCAAGAGTCTTTACCAAGATGCTGGCAGGAGTGATGGCTATATTCAGGGTCCAGGGCATCCGCATTGTGCCTTTCCTGGACGATCTTCTTATCGCGGCCTCCTCCCTCGAACAATCAGAGTTGGACACCAGGACGGTGGTCTCTACGCTAGAAAGGTTCGGATGGGTAATAAGTTACCCCAAATCCTCTCTCTGTCCGTCCAGGGAAATTCCCTTCCTGGGCCTGATTCTGGATACATTTCAGGCCAAGGTTTTTCTTCCTCAGTCCAAAATGGTTCTGATTCAGGACTTGATTCGTCTATTCTTGTCCAACCCTCGTCAGTCTATCCGTCTAGGGATGAGACTAGTGGGATTGATGGTAGCTGCATTCGAGGCATTCTCGTTTGCCCAGTTTCACATAAGGACGCTTCAGCTCTTCCTCTTGGCAAAGTGGGACAGGTGCCCACTATCATTGAATCAGACTTGTCTATTGTCTCCCCACGTTTTGCAGTCCCTTCAGTGGTGGTTAATATTGCACAACCTCCAGAAGGGCAAGTCATTTCTCCGCGTTGGGAACTGGTTACCACGGATGCCAGCCTGGTGGGCTGGGGGGGTTTCTGGAAGAAGCATCAGTTCCAAGGATTGTGGGAGCCTCAGGAGGCTCATTTTCCAATCAATGTATTAGAGCTTCGGGCCATACGTCTTGTCTACTTCGACTGACCCATTTCTTACAGGGTCTGCCAGTTCAGATTCGGTCAGACAACCGAACAGCTGTTACATACATCAATCACCAGGGAGGGACTCGCAGTTGGGGTGCCCTCCGGGAAGTGTCTCTGATCCTTAAGTGGGCAGAGATCAATGTTCCTTGCATATCAGCAGTTTACATTCCGGGGATAGAGAATCTGGAGGCAGACTCCCTGAGCAGGGGATGTTCTCGCCAGGGAGAATGGTCTCTCAATCCAAGGGTCTTTCAGTTCCTTTGTCACAAGTGGGGGACTCCACAGTTGGACCTGTTTGCTTCTCGTCACAATCACAAGCTGCCAGCTTTTGTGTCTCTATCCCAGGATCCTCTGGCAGTGGCAGCGGATGCCATGTCTCTAGCCTAGAAGGATCTGGGGTTCCTATATCTGTTTCCCCCATTCTCCATGATCAGCAAGGGGGTGCGCAAGCTAGCACTGGAGGAGGCGCCAGCAATTCTGGTGGCGCCAAGACGTCTGTGGTACGCAGACGTCGTAAGGCTGGCAGTGGATCGGTTCCATCTGCCTCTTCTTCCAGATCTCATCACTCAGGGTCAACTTTGTTACCCCAGTTTACAAACGCTGGCTTTGACGGCATGGCTGCTGAAGTGTGAATCCAGGGCTTTGCCCTGTAGAGTGTTTTCTATTCCTAGAATTCTGGAATATCTGCAACGAGGTCTGGATATGGGATTCCAGATTAGTACTTTGAAAGGGCAAGTCTCTGCCTTGGCAATTTTCTTTCAAAGATCGTTTGCTCTTCATCCTTTGGTTAAGACCTTTTTCCAAGGAGTCGCGCATGTGCGGCCTCCCAGAAAGCCTTTACTTCCTCTTTGGGATCTTAATTTGGTGCTTTCGGCTATGCAAGCTGCTCCCTTTGAGCAGGTTGCCTTTTTAGTTGCTATTCTGTCCGCCGAGTTTCTGAACTGGCGGCTTTGTCTATTCAAGCCCCTTATTTTGAGAGGCATCAAGATAAGGTTGTTTTCCATTTTAAACCGGATTTCCTTCCTAAGGTGGTGTCTGCTTTCCACCTAAATCAGGATATAGTTCTTCCTTCCTTGTGTCCTAAACCTAGTAATGACAAGGAAAGGGTCTTACATTCTTTGGATGTAGTTCGTTGTGTTAAGTATTATTTAGTTACTACCTCGGCCTTCCGCAAGACGGATGCCTTTTTTGTTGTGCCTTCTGGACCCAAGAAGGGTTTTGCTCCTGCCAAATCTTCCCTTAGTAGTGGATACGTCGGGTTATCATTGGGGGCCTATATGGCTAAGGGGAAGGTTTCCCCTTTTCGTGGCACCGCTCATTCTACTCGTGCTATTGGAGCCTCTTGGGCTTTTCAGCACCAAGCTTCTGTTGAACAAGTCTGCAAGGCTGCAACTTGGTCTTCTGTGCATACTTTTTCTAAGTTTTACAAGGTTGATGTGCGGGCCTCAGCGGATGCTGTTTTTGGCCACAAAGTTCTGCAAGCTGCAGTAATTTAAGTTATGCATTATTCCTTTGGGATCCCCACCCATTATAGACACTGCTATTGGATGTCCCAAGTGTTATGGATATCGGGAAGTGGGGGGTGTGACATACTAGGAATAATACCATTTTGTGAGATACTCACCTGTAAAATGGTTATTACGAGTGTCACACCCCCCACTTCCCCCGCCCTTTTTTGTTCGAGGGATCCTTTATATGGTTATTATTTAATATAATTGGCTCTTCCTGGTTCTTCACTGTTGTTTAAAAAGACTGAGGAATAGTGGGAGGAACCCAGTACTTATGGACCAGGAGGGGCTCCTTTTTTCCATGTCATCTCTGCAAGATCGCCCTCTACAGGCCGGGTTCCCAAGTGTTATGGATATCGGGAAGTGGGGGGTGTGACATACTCGTAATAACCATTTTACAGGTGAGTATCTCACAAAATGGTATTTTTTCACGCTCTGGTCTCCGCTGGGGTCAGCCGGCGTGGACCTATTTGCATCCAGACACAATCACAAGCTCCCGAGATTCGTCTACCTGTCGAGAGATCCTCTGGCCTTTGCCACAAATGCTCTGGCAATTCCTTGGACGGAGTTCAGGCTCCTTTATGCATTCCCTCCGTTTCCACTCCTGTGCCGAGTGCTGCGCAAGATAGCCCAGGAAGGGGTACCAACCATCCTGGTGGCTCTGGCTGGCTGAGGCAGAGTTGGTTCGCGGACATAATTCAGATGTCAGTCGTTCGCTACGTCTTGCCGGACGATCCAGGGCTTCTCCCGCAGGGGTCACTGCGGCACCCCAATTTACAGACACTGGCTTGACGGCCTGGCTATTGAAACCTCAATCCTGACGGACAAGGGGCTGTCAGCCACGGTTGTTCAGACCATGATTCAGACGCGGAAGAAGTTTTCTTCCATGATATATATATATATAGAGTTTGGCATGCCTACATTGCTTGGTGTGAATCCAAGAGCCTTCCTTGTCACACTTTCCCTATCTCTAGGATTTTGGAGTTTTTAACAACACTGCTTAGACTTGGGTCTCCAGCTGAGCACCCTCAAGGGCCAGGTCTCGGCCTTAGCCAGATTCTTCCAGAGATCCATTGCCAATCATAGACTGATCAAGACCTTCTTCCAAGGGGTTACCCATGTACCCCCACTGCGTAAGCCTGGATTACCAGTGTGGTACTTGAATCTAGTGCTTTCTGCTCTCCAGGGTCCACCCTTTGAGCCCTTGTGCGATGCTGCATTGTCTATATTCCTAGTATATCACACACCCCGCTTCCAACATTCACTTGGGATACCGGCCTGTAGAGGGCGATCTTGCAGAGATGACATGAGAAAAAGGAGCCCCTCCTGGTCCATAAGAACCCGGGACCTCCCACTATTCCCCAGTCTTTTCGTCTCTGCAGTCGGTGAAGCATTCAGGAGATGACTCTCCTTCCTGCAGGTAGCCGGGTTACGCCCGGCCTTTTTCTATTTCTGCCTGAAGCCACATTTTTGTATTGTGATATGTATGTTATGCCTCCCAGCCTTGGCTGATGGGCTCGGGCAAAGGTAGATACACCCTTGGGTGTATATGGGAGCTTGCTCCCTCCATGAGACCTCAAATAAGGGGTAGGCGGAATCCGGGTTGGTGTCCCCTGGCATGGGATGCCCTTTAAATCTCCTTGTGCCTATTGGGTGCTTATTGTTTTCCCCCCTTTTGGCCCTCCTGGACCCTGCTGGGGTGAAGGATCTTTATTTAGGGAGTATTTTTTTGGCCTATGCATTTGTTTTTTTTTTTAAAAAGGGAAAGGATAAGAAAGTGACATGCCTGTTTTTTAAATTTCCCTCTTTTTTTCGTTCGGCCCCGTTCTATGATGTCATGCTATTGTCTTTGGCTGACCCGCCCTCTGCTCTCTGAGCAGTGCTAGGTGGTGGGCGGGGCTTCGAGTCGGCGTCGCATTTCTGCTTCCTCTACCTGTTTGACATGTGGTTTGCTTTCCTGTTCTGGTGCTGGCCTCCACTGGTCCTGGCTGCTGCGTTGGTCCCGCTGCTGGGCTTTTCTTACATCGATTGGTCGCAGGGCTGTCGCTGGGCCGTTGTGGTCACTGTGAGTACCCTTTAGTTATACTAAAGGGAAATCTTTTTTATTTACTGTAATTTCTTTCTTGCATATGCATAAGGCTCATTGTGTTTTCTCTATCTTCCAGGGGGAAACTCTTAATAGGGGTTTCTCCTGGTCCTTGTTTAAAATCCTCCCACCTTGGGACTATTAAGGGGCATCCCGGGTAGCTTCGGCTGTAAAAATCCCATATTCTTGGCGACTATAAAAAAAAAATGTAATAAACACCATATGGAGGCATCTTAGGATACTGGCTTTTCAGTACCTGCGGGACAGACTCGGCAGTGTTTGCGATGTGGGGCATCCCTTTTTTTTTGTGTATCTTGTGTTCAATTGGTTATAATGCAGCAGTAAGGGGCCCAAGCCTCAGGGTAGGTGGCTCCTGCCTCTTCCCCCACACCGCCTTGTCTTGTTCATACCCCCAGTGATATTGTCATGGGTAGAGAGTCGCTTTCTGATATATGTGCCTGATTGGCTCACATTGAAAAAATAAATGTCTAGCTCTGTGGCCAAGAGGGCCTCGGCTAAAAGAAAACATTCAGCTCTGGCCGTTGAGGCAAATGAGCTTGATTGTAGCAAGCATTTTTGATCTCCGTTTGAAGAAGGAGAATTCTTTGAAGTATCTGATGATTCAGATGTCCAGCAATTGTGGGTATTGACGCTGAACAAGGTGAAGGGGAGAATTTTGACACCCCTAAAGCTCTTGCTCAATTATATGAGATCTTGGCTATCGATTTTCCAGAAGCAGTCCCTCCTCAGAAAGGGGAGTTCTTTGGAGCCTCCGAGCCTTGTTTTGAATTTCCTAGTCAGAAACATTTTGAAGATATCATTCTTAAGGAATGGGAAAAGCCTGCGCGGCTTCCTGGCATTCCTTTGGGCTGGGATATAAAAAAAAAAAATAAATATATCCCTTTCCTGCAGACACTGTAAGCGTTGGTCATCCCCCCTGTGGTGGATTCACCTGTGCTCAGTTTGTCCAATTCCTCTGTTTTGCATTCTCCGGAATCTACTTCCCTTAAAGGATGGGGAGGACAAACGTATTGAACAAATGGCTTGCCATACGTTTGCTAGCGGTGGCTCGGCCTTGCGTCCTGTGGGTGCCTCGGCACTTATGGCAGTAGCTATTAGGTCTGTTATTAGAGACCTATTGAATACCTCAGGGCTTGATCCAGCCTCTGATGAGTTTTCCGCTCTCAAGCGATGTGATTTATTTGTGTCTTTTCTACTTTCTGCTTTAGATGACTCCATGGTCTTGTGTAGCAGAATTTCTGCCTTGCTTGTTGCGATTCGGCGGTCTATTTGGCTACGCCAGTGGGCGGCTAACACGGTGGCAAAGAAGTCGCTTACAGCGCTTCCCTTTGGGGGATTACGCCTCTTTGCTGAGAAGTTGGATTCTGTCATTAAAGGAGGCAAATTGCCTCAGCGTAAGAAGCAACGTAGTTCTCCTTGCGGGGATCGGCTTCCTTTTGACTCTTCCTTTCGTGGTTCCAGAACGGGCAGAGGATCGTCCCTTTTCAGCCCCAAGGGGGACTGCATGGAACAGAGGAAGAGGACGTGGCCGTCCAGGTCAGAGTTGGGGATCTAAGCCCAAGTCCACTTCCAAGCCTGCCCAGCAATGAGGAGGCGCCCTCACCCTTACGGGTGGGGGGATGGCTGCGATTCTTTTTTCCAGGCTTGGGTCAAGAGGTATCAGACAGATGGATTCTGGAAGTTGTGTCCTTCGGTTACAAGCTGGAATTCGAGGTTCGGCCTCCTCCCAGATTTTTCAGGTCTCGGATGCCCGTAGATCCGGTGATCGCACACGGGGGCTCCGGGCAGCTGTGGCGAACTTTTTAAACATGGATGTTATCCGCCAGGTTCCTCCAGTGGAAAGAGGTCTGGGGTTTTACTCCAACCTATTTACGGTTCCCAAAAAAGGACGGCTCTGTTTGGCCTATTCTAGATTTGAGACGACTCAATCAGTTTATGCGTTTCCGAAGGTTCCGCATGGAGTCGTTGCGTTCAACGATCGACGCTCTCCGCCAGGGGGACTTTATGACGTCCATAGACATCAAGGATGCTTATCTGCACATTCCTATTTGGGCCACTCGCCAAAGGTTTCTCAGATTCACAGTAGAAGACCACCAATTTCAGTTTGCGGCTCTTCCATTCGGTCTCACTCCATCCCCAAGAGTGTTTACCAGGGTCCTGGCAGGAGTAATGGCTATTCTCAGAGTCCAGGGCATTCGCATCGTGTCATTGCTGGACGACTTGCTCATCACAGCGTCATCTTTCAATCAGACGGAACTGGACACCAGAAAAGTGGTGACTACACTAGAGAGGTTTGGTTGGGTGATAAACCATGCCAAATCCTCTTTGTCCCGTAAGGGAGATTCCCTTTCTGGGCTTGATTCTGGATACCCTTTAGGCCAGGGTATTTCTTCCTCAGTCCAAGATTGTTCTGAATCAGGATTTAATTCATCTGTTCCTGTCCAATCCTCATCAGCCTATCCGCTTGGGGATGAGATTAGTGGGGTTGATGGTGGCCACGCTCGAAGCGGTTCCTTTTGCTCAGTTCCACGTGAGGACGCTTCAGCTCTTTCTCCTGGCGAAGTGGGACAAGCGCCTGTTGTCTTTGAATCGGACTTGTATGTTGTCTCCCCTCGTCCTGCAGTCCCTCCAGTGGTGGCTGATTTCGAGCAATCTCAGGGACGGCAAATCATTTCTGACCCCTTGTTGGGAGTTGGTCACCACAGATGCCAGCCTTACGGGCTGGAGGGGGCATCTGGAGGAGACACCGGTTTCAGGGTTTGTGGGGGCCTCTGGAGGCTCATTCCCCAATCAATTTATTGGAACTTTGGGCCATTCGTCTTGTGCTGCTCCGACTGACTCATCTCTTGCGGGGTTTGCCGGTTCAGATTCGGTCAGACAACCGAACAGCAGTTGCATACATCAATCACCAGGGAGGGACTCGCAGTTGGGGTGCCCTCCGGGAAGCGTCTCTGATCCTTCAGTGGGCAGAGATCAATGTTCCCTGCATAGCGGCAGTTTACATTTCGGGGGATAGAGAAGGTGGAGGCAGACTCCCTGAGCAGAGCATGCGCTCGCCAGGGAGAATGGTCTTTCAACCCCGAGGTCTTTCAGTTCCTATGTCACAAGTGGGGGACACCGCGGTTGGACCTGTTTGCGTCTTGCCACAACCACAAGCTTCCAGCCTTTGTGTCTCTATCCCAGGATCCTCTGGCAGTGGCAGTGGATGCCATGTCTCTTGCCTGGAAAGGATCTGGGGTTCCTGTATCCTTTTCCCCCATTCTCCATGATAAGCAAGGTGGTGCGCAAGTTGGTTCTGGAAGGGGCACCAGCAATTCTGGTGGCTCCAAAGTGGCCAAGACTTCTGTGGTTCGCAAGGCTGGCAGAGGATCTGTTGCCTCTGCCTCTTCTTCCAGATCTCTTAAACTCGGGGTCAACTTTGTTACCCCAATTTGCCAACGCTGGCTTTGATGGCGTGGCTGCTGAAATCTCCATCTTAAAGGAGGAAGGCCTTTCTGATGCTGTCATTCTGACTCTTGTTAGAGCTAGAAAGAAGTCTTTCTCTGTGGTTTATTACAGGATTTGGAGGTCCTATATTGACTGGTGTGAGTCTAGGTCCCTGCCTTGCAGGGTATTTTCTATCCCTAGGATTTTGGAGTTTCTGCAACGGGGTCTGGATTTGGGCTTCCAGATTAGTACTTTGAAAGGGCAGGTTTCTGCTTTGGCTATTTTCTTTCAAAGGTCATTTGCTCTTCACCCTTTGGTTAAGATTTTTTTCCAGGGGGTCACGCATGTGCGGCCTCCTAGAAAGCTCCTACTTCCAGTTTGGGATCTTAGTCTGGTGCTCTCTGCTATGCAGACGGCTCCTTTTGAACCTTTACAGGAGGTTCCTCTTCATATTCTCACTCAGAAAGTTGCCTTATTCTAAGCATACAGCACGTCCTGCTCCAGTAGTAGTAACAACATGTGGGTAGTCCTCCGCCTCCGGCGCCGTGCACTGCAGACATGTAGAAAACAACTCCTCCCGGCCCTTCATATACCGAGGGACCTCCCACAAATCCCCAGATTTCTCTGCAGTGCTGGAACTGCGAAGACATGAAGTATCACGCTCTCGCAGGCGAGCTGGGCTTGACAGCCCGAGGCCCTGCGGGACTATTTCCACCCGTCCTTCTTGTTAAGAATATGCCTCCCAGCCTGGGCTGCGTCGGTCGGGTGAAGCTAGGCAGCACCTAGTGTGCTTACGGAGCTAGTCTCCACCGCAATCCCCCTCCATAGGGTAGGCGGTTAAGGCGAATGGTGAGCCTTCAGTGGATGCCCCTCCCGCACTAGTGCCCCCATGCCCCATCTAACGGTGAACCCTCTATTCAGGTCACCTTCCTTCCCAGATTCCCCCATTAGTGGGGGAAAAAAGAGGGGGGGCTGTGTGTTGATGGCCTACTCCTAGCCCTAAGTACACTTTAGACTCCTATCGCTACTGGGTGTCAGAGCGCGCTTCACTTGCTTATTTTTAAACTGACCGCAGGTTTTTACTGTGCCTTATGCGCACACAGCAGCACTGGTTGGGGCAGCTACGGCGTTTTTCAATTTCCCTCGCTCACTTCGTCAGACTTCCCCTCTGAAGCGATGCTGACGTAGCTACATTCTCTCCTGATTGGCTACACGCCTTCTAGCTTTGCGCGCTCCGGGAGGGAGGCGTGATTCGGTCTGGCGCGTTCCGCGTCATCGCCCGCTATTGCCCACCCTTCGAGGTTCGCCGGGCGCCATTTCCTTCTCGCATGCGCGTGGTAAAGACGGTCCTCCCCTCGCAGACTGTAAGTGCCCTCATGGGCGATCCTTTTTCTAGCTTGTTTCCTCGCGCTCGGCTCTGACATCCCTGTTCCCCTTGTGTCTTTCAGACAGCGGTCATCGGACGTAGCGCCCGGTCCAGACCATTTTTCAGATTTTACTCCCACTTCCCAGCGGGTTATAGGGGCATCCAGGGTTGCTTAAAGCGTCAATCCCTACTGGCATATTGTATTTAATAATCACCATATGGAGGCATCCCAGGACATCGCGAACGGGGTCCCCCTGGGACAAGCCCGTCTGTGTGCAGCTTGTGGGGTTTCACCTAGCAGCAGTGACAATTCACGGGTCTGCGTACCTTGTGCTCAACAGGCGCTAGCCGGTCTTCCCACCTCGTCTGAGGCTGGGCCCGCACCTCGCCTTATTTCCCCTACTCCCCCAAGCTTGAGCATAACCCCCAATACTAGCGGGGATTATCACGCTGATTTGGCCTCTAGATTGGCCAGTGTGGAAAGCTTTATTGCTGGCTCCCTGGCGCGCAAGTCTACTGCCAAGAAGCGTCATTTGAACCCTGAGGCTACTATTCTCCCCGTAGAATCTGATGATTTGCTGCTTTCCTATGCTCAGTCCCCATCAGAGGAAGGGGAACTGCTATCTGGCTCAGGATCCTACGAGGACGAGTCCAGGAGTCAGGAGGAGTCTGGCTCTGATCTTTGGTCCCAGGACGACATTGACAGACTGTTGTCTCAGATCTTTGATGTTTTATCCCTCTCTCCCCCTCCCGCGGCACCTCGGCAGAGGGGCGATCTTTTTCATACCGATAGGGTGCGGTTGGAGTTTCCCGAACAAACTCACTTTAATAACCTAGTGCTGAAGGAATGGTAACATCCCAGTAAACTCCAGGGGATTCCCAAGGCTGTGGATAAGAAGTATCCATTTCCTGCCGATCTGGTTAAGTGTTGGACATCGCCGCCCGAGGTCGATGCCTCGATTCTGAGACTGTCCAATACCTCTATTATGCACTCCCCTGACACTACTACGCTGCGGGATTTAGAGGATCGGCGAGTTGATCAATTGGCATGTCACGCCTTTGCATTTGGGGGAGCGTCGCTCCGCCCGGTTTGCGCCTTAGCCATCACGGTGGTGGCGCTCAGGACTGTGGTTAAGACTGCTCTGGAAGGGGCGGATGACTTGCCCTCTGATGCCGCCAATGCCCTGGCCACCTGTGAGACCTTTGTGAATTATATCCTATCTGCATCAGACAATGCTATTAAGCTGAGTGCTAGATCCTCTGCTCTAGTGGTAGCCATCCGCCGTGCGGTCTGGTTACGCCAGTGGGCTGCTGACAATGTCGCCAAGAAGGCCCTTACGGGTCTTCCGTTTAAAGGACTGCGCCTGTTTGGAGAAAGATTAGATATCTTTGCCAAGGGGGGCAAGCTGCCCCAGCGCAAGCGTCAGATTCGGCCCTTTCGTGGTCCAAGCTCCCATTCTACCCCCTACCGAGGGACCAAGCAAGGTAGAGGGGTGTCCTTCTCTGGGTCGCGCTCAGAACCCTGGAACAAGAACAGAGGACGCCGTCCTGGCTCCTCCTGGGCGCCCTCGCCCGTCAGGGTGGGGGGACGTCTACAGCACTTCGAGCATGTCTGGAGACGCCTCGTCCCAGACCGGTGGATTCAGGAGGCAGTCTCCTCCGGTTACAAGATAGAATTTGCGGTGCTGCCCCCTACCAGGTTCGTCGGGTCTCGGATCCCGCAGGATCCTGCTTCAGCTCGGGTCTTGATGCTGGCGGTGCAGGACCTTCTGGAGCTCGGGGTCATCTGCGAGGTCCCCTTAAGAGACAGGGGCATGGGGTTTTATTCCAACCTGTTCACGGTCCCCAAAAAGGACAGGTCAGTCAGACCCATTCTGGATTTGAAAATCCTAAACAAGTTTGTCAGAAGCATGCATTTTCGTATGGAAACTCTGCGCTCGACCATTGCCTCGCTGCGTCCAGGGGACTTCATGACACCTGTGGACATCAAGGACGCTTACCTGCACGTGCCGGTGTTCTCAGGGCACCAAAGGTTCCTCAGATTTGCGCTGTTGGATCAGCACTATCTGTTCGTGGCCCTCCCATTCGGCCTCACGTCGGCCCCCAGGGTCTTCACCAAGGTGCTGGCAGGGGTGATGTCTCTCTTAAGACTAAAGGGCATACGCGTGTTGCCCTACCTGGACGATATTCTCAGCACCTCTCAGTCTCTGCGGCAGGCAGAGCTGGACACTCGATTGGTGGTGTCCACCCTGGAGTCCTTCGGCTGGGTGATCAATTACCCAAAGTCCTCTCTGTCCCCCTCCCTAGTGACTCCGTTTCTGGGGATGATTCTGGACTCGGTTCAGTCAAGGATATTCCTTCCCCCGCAGAAGGTGGAAGCTCTGACAACCCAGGCGAGGTCCCTGCTCGCGAACCCTCATCCCTCCATCCGGCAGGGAATGCAGTTGGTGGGCTCGATGGTGGCAGCTTCGCCTTCTGTCAGTATGGAACAAGGACCCAGCATCTCTGGACGACTGCTGGGTGATTCCCCCCTCGGTCAGACAATCCCTTGCGTGGTGGTTGGACCACAGGAATTTGACAAAGGGCAGATCCTTCCTGGCTCCCTTCTGGGAGACGGTCACGACGGATGCCAGCCTTTCGGGCTGGGGGGGTTTCTGGAAGTCCCTGCGCTTCCAGGGGAGGTGGGGCCCTCAGGAGGCCCATCTTCCTATCAATGTCCTGGAACTCAGGGCGGTCAGGTTGGTGCTTGAACGATTGACCCAGCACCTGAAGGGTCTGGCGGTTCAGGTACGCTCAGACAACAGGACGGCCGTAGCCATCAATCATCAGGGAGGAACCCGGAGCAAGGGTGCTCTCCAGGAGGTGTCTCTGATTCTAACTTGGGCAGAGACCAATGTACAATGCATGTCGGCTGTCTACATCCCGGGGACGGAGAATCTGCTAGCAGATGCTCTGAGCAGGGGGTCGTCCCATCAGGGGGAATGGTCCCTCTGCGACAGGGTATTTCAGTCACTTTGTCACCGTTGGGGTGTGCCGGACGTGGATCTCTTTGCGTCACAATCACAAGCTCCCGAGCTTTGTATCCCTGTCCCAGGATCCTCTGGCTCTGGCCACGGATGCCCTGTCAATGTCTTGGAAGAAGTTTCGGCTCCTGTATGTATTTCCACCAATTCCCCTTCTGGGCAGAGTGCTGCGCAAGATCGCTCTGGAAGGGGTACCCGCGATTCTGGTGGCCCCAAGGTGGCCAAGAAGAGTGTGGTTCGCGGACGTCGTTCAGATGGCAGTAGATCAGTACGATCTGCCAAGGTTACCAGACCTTCTGACCCAAGGGTTTCTACGCCATCCCAATTTACAAACGCTGGCTTTGACGGCCTGGCTATTGAAACCTCCATCTTGATGGAAAAGGGTTTATCTGCGTCTGTTGTGGCTACCATGGTGCAGGCCAGGAAGAAGGCTTCTGCTGCCATCTACTATAGAGTGTGGCGGGCTTACATTGACTGGTGTGAATCCATGTCTCTTTCCTGCCGGGAATTCTTAGTATCCAGGGTGCTGGAGTTCTTACCACATGGCCTAGACTTAGGTCTCAAGCTCAGTACCTTGAAGGGCCAGTTTTCGGCCCTGTCCATCTTCTTTCAGAAGACCTTTGCCCATCACTCTCTTATTAAGACCTTCTTTCAGGGGGTCACTCATGTGCGCCCCCCTCGGAAACCTATGGTTCCTGTTTGGGATCTGAACTTGGTGTTGTCGGCCCTGCAGGGGGCTCCTTTTGAGCCTATTCATGAGGCCGCCCTAGCTGTGCTCACGCTCAAGGTTGTCTTCCTGGTAGCCGTTACTTCAGTCAGACGGGTGTCTGAGTTGGCTGCTTTGTCTATTCAGCCTCCCTACTTTGAGGAATCGGGACAAGGTGGTGTTTCGCTTCAAGCCAGACTTCCTGCCTAAGGTTGTGTCTGCATTTAATTTGAATCAAGATATCGTACTTCCTTGTGCCCCAATCCTAGTAATCCTAAGGAAAGGGTTTTGCATTCCTTGGATGTGGTCAGGTGTGTCAAGTTTTACTTGGTTACCACGCAGGCCTTTAGGAAGACGGATGCTCTCTTCATTGTGCCTCATGGGCCTAGGAAGGGTTTGGCTCCCGCCAAATCTACCATCAGTAAATGGATTCGTCAGGCTGTTGTTCAGGCCTATACTGCCAAGGGGAAGACTCCCCCCTCTTTTGTCTTACTGCTCACTCTACTAGAGCTGTTGGGGCTTCTTGGGCTTTTCAGCACCAGGCCTCTGTTGAACAAGTCTGCAAGGCCGCTACTTGGTCTTCTGTACATACCTTTACTAAGTTTTACAAGGTTGATGTTCGGGCCTCAGCTGATGCTGTGTTTGGCCGCAAGGTTCTGCAGGCGGCAGTGGTTTAGACTGCTTGCTGCTGCCCTCTGTTGGGGATCCCACCCTTCTTTATGGACACTGCTATTGGATGTCCCACATGTTATTACTACTACTGGAGCAGGACGTGCTGTATGCTTAGAATAATACAACTCTGTGAAGTACTCACCTGTAGAGTTGGTATTATATGCATACAGCACGTCCTGCTCCACCTTGTTCTGGATCCCCGGTTGGTGATTGTTATCTTTGATATTTTTGCCAGTTTTGGGTGGTTGCTTTCTCCTGGTCTCTATTTCTCACTGCTTTTCAATGCTGTGGATTTGTGGGAGGTCCCTCGGTATATGAAGGGCCGGGAGGAGCTTGTTTTCTACATGTCTGCAGTGCATGGAGGCGGAGGACTACCCACATGTTATTACTAGTACTGGAGCAGGACATGCTGTATGCATATAATACCAACTCTACAGGTGAGTACATAATACAATACAGAGTTGTATTTTTGGTTGCTATTACCTCTGTCCGTCGGGTTTCTGAATTGGCGGCCCTGTCAATACAGGCTCCTTACTATGAGAGGCATGAGGATAAGGTGATTTTCTTCCTAAAGTGGTGTCTGCCTTCCACCTAAATCAGGATATAGTTCTTCCTTCATTGTGCCCTAATCCTAGTAATAACAAGGAAAGGGTTTTACATTCTTTGGATGTTGTTCGTTGTGTTGTGCCTTTTGGGCCTAGAAAGGGTTTGGCACCCGCCAAATCGTCCATTAGTAAATGGATTCGTCAGGCCATTGTTGGGGCCTATTCTGCTAAGGGGAAGGTTCCCCCTTTTCATGTTACTGCTCATTCTACTCGTGCTGTTGGTGCGTCCTGGGCTTTTCAGCACCAGGCTTCTGTTGAACAAGTTTGCAAGGCTGCTACTTGGTTTTTGGTTCACACTTTTTCTAAGTTTTACAAGGTTGATGTGCGGGCCTCAGCGGTTGCTGCTTTTGGTCGCAAGGTTCTGCAAGCTGCAGTAATTAAAGTTATGCCTTATTTTCCTTGTGGTATCCCCGCCCATTATAGACACTGCTATTGGATGTCCCAAGTGTCATGAATGTTGGAAGCGGGGTGTGTGACATAATAGGAATAATACCATTTTGTGAGTACTCGCCTGTAAAATGGGTATTATTATGTTACACACACCCCGCTTCCCCCGCCCTTTTTTGTTCTGGGATCCTTTATATGGTGTTTCTTATTATTTTTCACTATATAATTTTCCTGGTTCTTCACTGCTTTTTTAAAAGACTGCGGAATAGTGGGAGGTCCCGGGTATTTATGGACCAGGAGGGGCTCCTTTTTCTCATGTCATCTCTGCAAGATCGCCCTCTACAGGCCGGTATCCCAAGTGTCATGAATGTTGGAAGCGGGGTGTGTTACATACTCGTAATATCCATTTTACAGGTGAGTACTCACAAAATGATATTTTTGCCCTAAAGGTGGTATTTTTGGTACCTATCACCTCGGTGCTTCGCATGTCAGAGCTGGCCGCGATTGGTGTGAAGCCTCCTTACTTTGGACGGCATAGGGATAAGGTGGTGTTTCGCTTAAACCTAATTTTTTGCTTAAGGCTGTGTTTCCTTTTCACCTTAATGAGGAAATTGTATTGCCTGCCTTGTGTCCAGCTCCGACTAACTCTAAGGAAAGGACCCTCCATTCCCTGGATGTGGTCAGAGCCATTAAGTACTACCTGGTTGCGACTGAGTCCAAGCATATTCTGCCTAGGGGAAGGAACCCTTTTTTGTATTACTGCTCATTCTACTAGAGCTATTGGTGCTTCCTGGGCTTTTTAGCACCGGTCTCTGTTGAACAAGTTTGTAAGGCCGCCACTTGGTCTTCAGTTCATACCTTTTACAAAGTTTTTACAAGGTTGATGTTAGGGCCTCAGCTGATGCTGTCTTTGGCGGTAGTGAAATGAACTACATGCTGTTTCGCACTGGGGATCCCACCCTAATGGACACTGCTTTTGGATGTCCCAACTGTCATTACTTCTGGGACGGCCTGTACTGGATATAGTGAAAAATACAATTCTGTGAAACTGACCTGTAGAATTGTTTTTGAATATATCCAGTCCAGGTCGTCCCACCCCGTTCTTATTCATTATATCTGGATTGCCTGTTACGGTGATTACCATTTTTATATTGGACCTTTGTCCTTAGTTTGATGGAGAGAGTACATGCTGAAGCTATGTGAAGTAACATGGTTTCTTGGCCTCCCGGCCTGTCTCTTTTCTTACTGCTGTTTAACCACTGGGGAATCCTAGAGAGAGACCTGTTTTATAGGAGGCCGGGAGGAGCGACAGCTTTTGATCCTGCAGTCAGGCGCCACCTAGCGGTGGATTACCCAACTGTCATTACTTCTGGGACGACCTGGACTGGATATATTCAAAAACAATTCTACAGGTGAGTTTCACAGAATTGTATTTTTAAAACCTGTAGGCTGATCTTATTGTCCTGCAGGGAGCCCAGTTCCTTTCATTTATGACTTTGGTCTTTCCACAGCTACAACTAGTAGAGAAGACCCTGCAAAGCCTTAGGTTCAATGTCTCATAGAAGATGCAAGCTACATAAGCAGTCTGAGGTCCCCAAATCTTTCTCTGCCAAGATGTTGACCATTTGAGTAATCTTGGAGCAATGTCATTCCCAGGGACATATGAGAGGCCATCTGAAGTGGTCAGTGACCTCTCTGGCAAGATGGCGGCATTCTTATCCCCCCAGTGGGGGAAATTATAAGTGACTAAAAATTTTAATTATATTAATTTTAGATGCTGAGGAATAGTTTAAAAGTTTGGGCTTTTCATTAAATCATACTGAAGGTTCGGTTTAATTAGTAATTTGTTTACTAATGTAACTGTGAAGCCAAAGAGATTCAGCAAGGTATTATTTCTAGCAGGCAGGGTTTTACAACTAGTTTCTGTATTTTTATTATTTGCTCATATATGTAATTTGCCTTTTTTTTTCTTTTTATAGAAGAAATCTGTCTATCAAGGTCCCTGTTGACGTAAATCATGTGACTGGACCATAGGACACATCTGGAATGAATTGGCGGATTTAATTGGACAGTGCTATTTCCACCAAGGGCTCCTCTGTTCCTATTCAGATCCAGGGCACACATGGAACTGTTGCCCCTTCAACAAGCTCGGCTCTCCTCCCCCTCTTCTATGGAGACCTGGTTATGCAAAGCAGAACTATATTTATTCTTGCATCTCTCCAGTGGATTGGGCCACGAGGAAAAGACTTGGAATTTCCTTTTTCATAGTGCATCCAGCACACGGCATCAAACACCTCATTTATACAGTGAAGCATTTGGGGTCAGGAGAATGCATCCTGTGCCTCCAGACTTTGGTTAAACATTCTTTTCAAGTTACTGTATTGACTTTTTCTGTCCCCTTGTTGAAACCCGTCAGACATCAGATTATGGATTGGCTACTTGCGAACTACCCATGTCCAGGCATTTGCTGTTCAGTCAAGGGAGGGTTTTACTTCCCTGGCATCCATGTGATTTTGTTATTTGGAGTAAGTTATTTTTCTGATATTTTAGGAGTAACTGTTTCAGAGCCTTTTTTTGCCTCTTTCCGAAGTCCACTCTGGGGGCTGTTTCTAGAGTTACACTTGGTGTTTTAAACAAGGGCCATATATGTGAAATTACAAAGGGTACTACTCCCTTTTCTGAGTCTGTAGGCTGAAATCAAATATTACTCTGCACTGAGCTCTTACACACAGCAGTGTGCCCGAGTATCAAAGCTTTCACGCTTGCCTTTATTTTCTTTCTAATTGTTCCACACACATTTTAATCACAAAGCTCTTAACCTCCTATTTTTGATAATGATTACAAATAGGAGAAAGTAAATAATTATATATATTTATGAGGAGGTCAGAGGACCATAATATGCCAATAGAGGCCCCCCACCTCTGCCCCCTGGTTGTGTATAATGTACATAGACCTGCTTAAGGTCCTTTTATAAGACACTAATCTTAAAATTGGGGATATATTTCACATGTGCATTTTAGATCTGTGTAACCACTAAATCTGTGCCTGTCATGGAAGGATGTGTTATGGAGCACTAAAAGTCCTATTGATCTCGCTCCCTCTCTCTCATATACCATATTTAAAGCTATTTTTATGACTGAATAGAAGGTACATTGCCAACCCAAGTATCACAGGAGATGCGAGAACAATAAAGCCTTTAAGGATTGTGTTGCCGTTTTGCAAAGATGCACTTTGTTCAGTTGTGAATTGAATTTAAAGACATGAGCAGCAGCAACGGTATTGCTCTCACTTTGGTAATTTTAATGCAAGATAAACGCCCTCTTGTGGCTGAAAGCAGTACAGCCATTTCAGATTTTAGAGGTTGGATCCCAGTTAAGTCATTCACATTTATAAAAGTGTCTTATTGTATTTAAAGTTGAAAGATTTCCCCCCTGTAGATAGATACTAAATGTAATTATATTTAGGTGCCAGGTAGGTTATGGCTGAATTAATAGCAGCACACTTCTAGAATGCAGTTGTCATGCAAATGTCTTTTATGGGATCATCCACGCTGCTGCTATATTCCAACCGATGGTTTGTACTGTAAGCATCTATGTACAACTAGCACTCTGTCTCCTGTATTACAAGGCTTTCCTCTCCGTCCTCTCTCCACCTCTCATTTGTTTACCTGGCCTGGTCCAGCAAGTATTTTTTTTCATTCTCAGTTGAGGGAGGTTGCTCCCAGGGTCATGCCAACTTTTCATCTCCCTGTAAAGATGCACAAGAATATTGGGACATTTTTTAGACGTCTAATCTCTGCTAGTTGCGCCTCTTGTACATCAAGGGGTAACTTGAAGGAACTTCATTGAAAATACAAAACAATGTATTTAACCCTTTCTGGAAGTTTTCCAATAAAGTTCTTTTGTATTGCTTGGTTGTAAACAGGACTTATTGTATATGAAATACATTTTACTCCTACCTTTGAACGCAGGTGATTGAGAAGCATTCTCTTGCTCACCTTCTTAACTTCTTATGTTTCTGTATAAAGATGTAAAGTTATATATGTAGCTTTTTTTTCTTTGTTTTTCTTTGTCCTTTTTGCATACAGATTTGACGTCTTTGTGGCAAAGTTGAATAATTTCTTGCAGTTTTAAACAGAAAAAAAATACACAAGTTTGTTTTATTAATTACACAAGTTTGTGTGCAGCTTCTTAAACCGTTACTTGTGCTTTGACTTGTTCTGTCAGTATGTTTAATGCAACGTGTTTGTAGAAGGAGCCTCGCATAGCATTTACCCACTGGTGGTTGGATACCTGGAAGAGGACAGTGGGACCGCCACTGCTTGTTCTGGTTTAAGTGTGTGGACACTTTGGAGTGGTTATCTACACATGCGGACAAACATTTTTGTACCCTTCTCTTAATGGAAAACCCACAAACTGACAAAAGTAATTATAAATGTTTATTTACTAAAAATCAAATAACAAAAATTAGACATTGCTTTTGAAAAACTTAAACCAATTAAAGTGGACCAAACCCCATATTGACCAGTCCTGGACTTTTGAGCAAGCCAATTCGCTATCCCTGGGGCATCCTGATTTAGAATTCCCCACTGTGTAAAACCCTGGAATCACCGGTATACTGACCTCGCAGACGATCGCACGGTCGTATCCCCGGCTCTGCTCGGTTGACAAAAGGTTGCCGGAGGGGGGGTGCTCATCCTAAAATGCAATTCTGTGAAATACTTACCTGTAGAATTGGTATTATACGCATACAGTATGTCCTGCTCCATATATAATACTTACACGTGGGTATTCCTCCGCCAGAGGGCGCTGTTCACTGCAGACATGCAAAAACAGGCTCCTCCTGGCCCTTCATATACCCAGGGACCTCCCACAAATCCCCAGCATTGAAAAGCAGTGAGAAAAGAAGCCGGGAGAAACCAACCACCAAACAATAGGTAACAATAGCAATGATAACAATCACCATACAGGGGATCCAGAAAAATGTAAAACCAGGGTGGGGTGGAGCAGGACGTACTGTATGCGTATAATACCAATTCTACAAGTGAGTATTTCACAGAATTGTATTATTCTAAGCATACAGTACATCCTGCTCCATATATAATACTTACACGTGGAACGTCCAATAGCAGTGTCCATAAAGCAGGGTGGGATCCCCATCAAAATAGGCACAGCAGACAGTAAAGGCGCTGTCACCTGCAAACCTTGCTTCCAAGAGCGACATGAGCAAAGGCTCTAACGTCAACCTCATAAAAAACCTTTGAAGGTATGAACAGAAAACAGGCAGCGGTCTAGCAAAAACCTGATTAACAGAAAACTGGTGCTGAAAGGCCCAAGGTACCCAAGCACAAGTAGAAAACAGAATAAAAAGAGAAGATTCTTCCCCTTAAAGGAATAGGCCAGAGTAACATCCTGACCAGTCCAAATGCAACAGTAGCCTCGGTAAAAATCAGAGCTCCCCCCCATCGGAGAAATTGAAACCTGGTCTCCCGCATGACAGGCGGGGATACTGACCACTACACTAATAAGGATAAGCAAGAAGCCAATGCCCTTACCTGGGACCAGAAAGGACAATCCATCCAACAAGACCAGTCCAAAGGGCGCATAACCCCTGGAAGCAGATGAGATCAGGCGCATACGTATGGAGGTGCCCGCAAACCCCAAGGGGCATCAGTCCCCCTAAGGGACAAGAAACAATCCAGGAAAATTTCAACACCTGTTGAGGGAATGTAGACCCCCTTACTTCAGCATTACTAAGAATAAGGCCAAGAGGCAGACAAAAGGACTTGGATAAATGAGCATAATACACCACCTTGGGCATAAGGTCTGGTGTAAGGCGGAATACCCCACATCATGGAGTATAAATAATGAACGAGGGCTAACTAAACAGAGCCACCTTCTCAGGCACACGTCTGACTGAAGCAACAGCCCCCAGAAGGGCAACTTGAAGTAAGAACAGTTCAGACAGCATCCGGAATAGGTCCAAAGGGAACAACCCGCAAGGCAAACAGAATAAAAATTAATCCCAACAGGGACCATAGAACTACTTGGGAGATGCACCTGAGCAATCCCCAAAAGAACGCTTAACAAGGAAGACTGAACAAGACTTCTACGGGAAGGCGGACAGGGCAGAACCTGAACCTTCAGAATACCAAGATGGGGAGCCAACCCCAACCCATGCTGTAATAACTCTAGAACCCTGGGAACAGAGAACGTCCAACAGGGGAGAGACCAAGACTCACGCCAATCAATATGGGTACACCATACCCTATAATAGACGGAGAAAGGAGAAGAAGAAACTTGCTCCTAGCCCCCCATAGACAGTCACCCAGAAGATAAACCCGTCTCCAAAAGGGTGAATGAATCAATTGTCAAGCCATCAGACTAGAGCCTGTAGATTGGGGCGACAAGAGAAGGAGCCTGAAAAGGGCAGAACCGCACTCCTGAGAGAGCGTACAGGTCCGCTGTCCTCAGCAGAAACATCTGCGAACCACAGTCCACTAGGCCACCCAGGGGCCATCCTTATCACGGTTCCCCTTATCAGCGCAATCTTGCGCAGAACCCCGCCTAGCAGGGTGAACGAAGAAAAAACATATAAAATAGAATGTCCAGACATAAAATTACTAAGCCCCCATGACCAAAGTCAGAATATTCTGGGGCAGTAAAAACAAGGGCAGAGCCCCCGTGATATTAACGGGACCCAACAGAGCCACCCTAGCTGCCTCTCAGAGGGACACCAGGATAGCACAACCTGCCACTGAAGGACATCCATTGGAGCGAAAACCACTGAGATGCATGGAACCTTGACCCCCACCTAGATCAGGATCAGACACCTACCAGGAGAATCATCCTGCTCCAAGTTCCAGACTGATAATAAATACAGGCCACTGTCCTCCGACAGGCCAAGAGTCCCCAAATAGACCGGTCCTGAAGAGTAGTCCAGCAAAATAGAGCCAACTGAAGGCTCACAGTTTTAACAAAATCAGTAGGAAAATGGACCCTCTAAGGGCCCCTACCTAGGAACTGCGGGGGATTTTAGAGGAAAATCCCCCCCGCCAACCTGCGAGACTTGGTACCCAAGGTGACCATCCACAGGAAGATGCAAGCAAAGAAGGGGGTGCCCCCTGACAGGTTCCTTGAATTTAACCAGCTCAAGAGGAACCACCGTACCAAGGGGGAATGAGCTCAGACCTAGCTCCAGGGGTGCTGGAACCCCATCCAGGATTAATAACCTACTGTGCCGAAGAGCCCAAGGGCTCTGAATATAAGGGACATAATCTGATCCGCCACCAACGGGCCCACCAGCTGCAATCCTGCCTGGTGAAAGTAAGGTGTCAGCAAAGAGGGACAGAGCCCATGTAACCAGGAGTCCACTTATTGCCAAGGAAAAAGGTTCAAGCCTTAACCGAATCCAAGGAATGGAGATAGCGAATAAGGGACAATGAGGGATTGAGGTGACTGGGCACCCATCCAAATAACTCCCAGAGGACACCGCCGGCTGACTAACCCACATGGCCTGACGTAGAGATTGGGAAGTAAATGACGATCCGGTAGGTCCTAGTGCGGACGCCCCACGGGCATGTCAGAGACATCACCCCCATCCGCGCCTTGGCGAGCGGCCTGGGAGCAGAAGAGAGGCCAAAACAAGGCCCCAATCCGCAGAGTTGGTCCTTCAACACTGACCTGTAAAGGTCTTGGTGTCCAGAAGACACAGGGGAAACTAAAAGGATCTTAGATCTCCACAGGTGGCTAGAGGCCCCCCTTGCACAGGGCGCCTGTGGCCCAACACAGAGATATCATGCAGGGACTACCTGTGAGTGTAGAATTGCCAAGACTACAATAGGCCAGCATGGCCCAGACTGCCTCATCCCTTTGAGGGAGAGAGGAAAGGTTAACGTAGAGGCAATCGCCCCAGCCTGTTAAGGGTAACCTGCAAGTGAGCCCAGACTCTGCAGGCCGAGTACGGCCTGCACCAACTCCTGAAGAGAAAACAGGGACTAGAAACACCCTGACAACCTCATAAAGGGACCGCCCAGCAAACTCTATCCTGTATCCAGGGGAACTGCCTCCTGGATCCACCAGAAGGAGGCGAGGCACTCCCAGATAGGAGCCAGGTGCTGCGGCAGTCCCCTCGCCCAGAAGGGCGAGGGCGTCCCTTCATGCTTGGGAGGTCTTGGCAGATTTGGACTTAGTCCTGCCAGAGGGCCTAGGACGTTGCCTGCCCACCCTGGAGTGGTAATCTACGCCGAAAAGTTGGAAGCACACCTCTGGTTCGTGTTTGACGTAGGGAGGGGGAGGGGTGTCCCTGCCCCGAGGAGGCCCAGACGGCCTTCTACGTAGGGATGCCTTACCCTTTTTCCAAAAAGGTCCAAACGGGCCCCAAATAGGCGTCGTCCTCTGAAGGGAAGGCCAGTGAGAGGCTTTTTCGTATCATCGTCGGCACCCCACTGTCGCAGCCAGACCAGGCGGCGAATAGTTACCACAAGGGCAGAGGTTCTAGCACACATCTTAATGGTGTCATCCAGCGCTGAGAGGATAAACCTCACAAACACCTCACAATCTGATAGTGCATTAAAGACCTCCCAGGGCAGATCCTCAGGTTGGTGATCAAGTAGCTTTCTAATGAGGGTCCCGGCGGCCACCGCATTGATGGCCGCGAAACAGACCGGGTGCAGAGCCATCCCCGCACACGAAAAAGGCGTGGAAAGCCAGTCTGTCAATGTGCCGGTCCTCAGCATCCCGAAGGGTACGGTAATTAGGAGCAGTCATGAAGGGGGGGTTAGTAACCCCTATAATCGGTGCATCCACCACGGGAGGTGGTGACCAAAAGTTAACCACATCAGGGGGAAAAGGGTACTTCCAATCCCAGACCCCTGGAACCCCTGTAAGTTTACAAGGTGATTCCCATTCTTTTGATATAAGAGTCTGGAAATGCTCCTGTTCCAGAAATTCCAAGTGTGGTGTTGCTGTGTGGAAACTCTCCCTCTTAGGCTTGGGAGCCTCTCCAGGAGGAGAGATTGACAAAACCTCAAAGATCTTTATAAGTAGTTCATCAGTGTCACACAGGCCCCAAGAACCGGGTCCAGAATCATCACTGCTCCAAGACATCCCGTCCGAGGAGCCCGAATCGGAGAATAGCTCACCTTCATCAGAAGGAGCAAGGTCCTGCATAGCAGCAGACTCTTCAGTTTCAGTAGGAACCAGAGAACCAGGAGGCGTCAGGGACCGCTTCTTCCCAGGGCCCATGCGCTCCGCCAAACTAGATATCACCTGCTCAGCCGTAGGCAGCCTGCGCGGCACGACTTGCTGGTCATCCCCGCTCGAGTGCGACTCATCAGGAGTGAGATTTAAGCACGGGGAGACAGGTGTATTGAAGCGAGGTGCAGCCACTGGCAAACCTGATTGCCGGGCCAGTACCTGTTCAGCACACGGTCCACAGACCCGTGCTCTGTCAGCATCAGCATGGGGCTGTACACAGCCGGCCTTGTCCCCGAGGGACCCTGGGTACATAATTCTGAGATGCCTCCATATGGTGATTATCTGAGCAATGTGCCTGCAGGGATTTATGCAATAGGCAACCCTGAATGCCCCAAGACCCGCTAGTAATGTGGGAGAATTTTTTATGTGAACCCGCTATAATGTATGTCAGGCCGGGAGAAGCCACCGAAATCTTGGCGTCTGAAAGACATAAAGAGAATAAGGGGGGTGTCAGAGCCATGCGCAGCTGAACGAAAGATCATAGGAACAAAACCGCCCAGGAGGGCACTTACATCACCAAGGGAGGAGGAGGATCGCAACCACGTGCGCGCAGACCATCAAAATGGTGCCAAGCGAACCTCGAGGGGTGGGCCTGATCTGGCCGTGGCACGGGGCGCGTCATGCCAAGTCCCCGCCTCCCCCAAAGAGCGCGAAGCTCCAACCAGCGGTAACGTACATGGCAAGCAGTGGATAAGACACACATTTCATGCCACTTGAGGCATATCCAAAAATTGTAGCGTAATAACGCTATCTCTGCAAGTCGTCCTCTTGTTAGTTTAGCTAAGGGAACCGCCAAAACTAGTGAGTGACGCTGCCGCCCTGGCCGCACACTTCAGTGATAGTCATGATTTTATTGTATGGAAGGGTATCAACAGTTTTCTCCACTTGTGTAGTGGCCATTAATTAAAGTGTCTGGGCATCCAATTGGCAAATTAAGTTCAATGTGGAGAAATGTAAAGTCATGCACTTTGGATCTAACAACCTGAAAGCCACATATATCTTTGAGGGAGTAAAACTGGGAGAAACACATGTTGAGTAGGATTTGGGGGTACAGGTAGATCACAGGCTAAATAACAGCATGCAATGTCAAGCAGCTGGTTTCAAGATATTATCATGCATTAAAAGGTGCATGGAATGACTGGATAGGAATGTAATTTTGCCTCTTTACAAGGCACTGGTGCGCCCTCACCTGGAATATTCTGTCCAGTTCAAGGTACCCATTCATAGAAAGGATGCTCTGACTAGGGATTGGGTGCAGAGGAGAGCCACCAAACTAATAAGAGGAATGAAAGATCTTAGTTATGAGGAAAGATTACGAGAACTAAATCTGTTAAATGGCCAATACAAAAATATGGGAAACACTATTGCAGGTAAAATCCTCTCTAAAGACAAGGGGTCATTCCCTTTGACTGGAAAAAAAGAAATTCAGTCTCCGGAGGTGACAAATCATTCTTTACCATAAGAACTATAAATCTGTGGAATAGTCTTCCACAGAAACTTGTTACAGCATCAACTGCTGACAGCTTCAAAAAAGCATTCGATGCCTTTTTAGAAGAAAATAACATTAACAGTTACTTTTAGCTGTTATCCAAAAAAAAACTTCCCCTACCCCAATACCCTTGGTTGAACTTATGTCACTTATGGACATATGTCTTATTTCAACCGTATTAACTATGTAACTATGTAAAGTATATAATCAAGAATACAATCACACAATCTTTAGATGAACATGCTTAAACTCACACTGTGACATTACTGCCAAACAGTGTAAATGTAGTTTGTCTGGTTGTAGGGATCTCTTGTTTTATCAAGCTCACGGGTTGCCTGCTAGAATTAATGTTTTGTGGCCGGCCATGAGAGCGTGAGGACGTGTCCAGCTTGGGCTCCCGCTGGCCGCCCTGTTAACCCACCAGATTAGCCGATAAACCCACTGGATATTTGGCAGAGAAGCGATGGTGAAGAAGCGGAGGGGTGCCAAGACGCCTGCACGCACCCATACCCGGAAGATAAGCACCTACCTGGACCGGGGAGGCCCGCAGGGCTGGGAGGGCGCCCCATCCTAAATGGCGTCGACCCCTGCTGATGGTGCTGGGGCTTCTCTTGGCCGTCGTGAGGGCGGAGAGCGAGCAGCTGCGAGGTCCCTCTCGCCGACGGGAGCTCCTGCAATGGATCAGGGGGACAGGGCTGAGAGCTGCCCTCCTCCATCTGCCCCGCTGTCCGGGGCTGTCGGCGGTGACGGAGGCGGTGCCTGCTGGGCTGCAGGAGCCACGTGCGAGGTCTGCACAGCGGACGGGGGAGACCTTCCCCACCGCCATGGACGAGAGGCCCCCAGGACCCGGACGGGGGGGCCGGAGCGGTCGCCCTGCCGAGCATGTCAGCGCGCCTCTACTACTGGCGCCCGCGAGGGAGAGTGATGAGGGGAGAAGCCCCCTGCCTGGCGACGCACGCGCAGGCCGATCCCGGATGCCTGAGATGAGGCCGGCGGCGGATCAAGGTATGCCTCACTGCTCGAGCCCAGAGCCATACCCTTCCTCACCCCACTATGGGGGACGTTCCTGTGAGTCCCATGCCCCGGTGGAATCCCCCTGCTGTTCACTGCTTGCTGCTGACTCCCCCCCATCATGGCAGGGATCATCCAGCCCGAGGTTTAGCCCTGGCCCTGACTTGCACACCACAGGGGACTCCCCCCCCCCCCCCCCCCCCCCCCGCCCCGGGCAGGACTGGCCCCTTGCCCAGCTTCAGGGGGTGCAGCGGCAGCATCCTTGACGCTGAGCGCCTTGGGAGGGTGCCATACGGATGGAGCCTGTCCGGGGATACCCCCCTCTTTAGCGTGGCAGCAGAGGTTAACCCCTGTGAAGTCTGCCTGGCCCCTTGACCAATCTGTGGCAGAAAGAATGGGAGCGGCGACACTTCCTCAGCGCGGGGGAGCACCTGCGGGAGCAACAGCTAATACGGGCCTGCTGTCCCTGCCCGCGGATTCAGGACGCTCCCAGGGTTCACCTCCGCACGGCCCCCATGTTACGGGAGCCATGCCCCTGATTTTGCATTCCACTCCGCCTGCCGCTGGGGCCCCACAGCAGTCGATACAATCTCATATGGATCCCATCCTCGCAGCATTGAGGGCGGAGCTCAGAGTCTTGCCCACCAGGGAGGATCTGGAATCCTTCATCCAGAGGGTGGAGGGCGCTTTTAAGAAGGATATCGCGGATCTGCGGCACTCGGTTGGCAACCTTGACACCAGAGTTGAATCGCTGGAACAGTTCCAAAATGCGACCACCCAGAGGCTGGAGGCTCTAGAGCGGGACCTGACCCATCAAAAAGCTGTGGCACAGACGGCGGTCCTACACTTAGACGACCTTGAAAACAGGAGCCGTCGAAATAATATCCGTGTCAGGGGCCTCCCGGAGGCGACGGGCCCGGATCATCTTCGCCCTACCATCATCGGCATCTTTAACGACATACTCGGCCGCCCACCTGACGCCGAGATTGTGATCGAGTCCACCGGGCCCTTGGTCCTAGATCCCCCGATCCCTCCCGCCCACGTGACATTATTTGTCGATTACACTACTACACTGTGAAGGAGGACATCCTGGCAAAGGCTTGGGCGCAAGGTCGAATATGCTTTGACGGCGCCCCTCTGCAGCTGTTCCCGGATGTGTCACGCAGGTCTCTCATGATGAAGCGAGTCCTGAGGCCTCTACTGTCCAAGATACGGGACTGCGGGGGCTCCTATCGTTGGGGATACCCCTTCCACCTCGTGGTCCGTAGAAACCAGCGGGCCTTCACTGTGAAAACCCGGGCGGACCTGCCGGGCCTCTTCGCCTTCCTGGACTCCCCCCCGATTGAGATCCCGGATTGGCGTGATGTTTCTCTTTCCCTGGGCCCCCTGAGGCCCCCGGGGGGACGGCCGCAGCGGATCCGGCGCCCGAGGGGCAGAAGCTCGACTGGCGAGGGACGTGCTGGTGGTCCGGTGAGGGGCCCCCGCCGCCCGGCTAACGAAGATTAGGCAGTCCTCTCTGCCACCAATGACTTCTTCGCGCGGCGCACTGTTTGCGCTGCTTAGTTTTCTTTTTTTCAACTGTTTTTGATTTACACGCTGAGCTTCGGACTGGTCGGGTTTGGGCGGGCGGGCGACATGGAGGCGGGCCATGTGTGTGGCTTGCCCCCCTGTACGGTCTGCCTTCCGATTGGAGGGGCCTGACTCGGGCGTGCTATGCGTCGCCCGGCGGCACCGGACCGGACAAGCCTCAAACATGATCCTCATATGTGCAGTGTATGCAATGTATCTCATGCTTGAACATGTCCTTCCCTTTGTTGTGGGGTTGTGATTTACAGGTTCCTTACAGGAAAGCTTTTCTGCAATGTTTGTGTTGGCTTTATGGGTCTCGGGCTCGCCCGGGGTGCACGCGGACCTGCTCCCCCTGGCTCGCGGCGCGGGAGGTTTGGATTCAAACCCCTGGGCACCGTGTCCACTACATACTCCCTGATTGGCGTGCCCCGCTGGGAGCGGCGCGATGCGGTCCGCGTGGCCGGGCCTGGCGGGCCTCGATTCGGGTGCCCTCTTACTCACTCGCCTGTGCCGGGCCATGCCGGGGTATGGGAGGCCTTGTTATACTTTACACTTGGAGGGCCCCTGCGGTCCGCCGTCGGCCCCTGGCGCTGGCTGGTCCGGCATAGCTGATTACATTTAGCTCTTGGTTTCCTGATTATGTGGGTTTTTCTGTTTCTGATTATGTGGGTTTTTTTATTCAAGCTTTGATTGGGGAACGCCTCTGGCAATGTTGCCGGTGGTGGCTCCCCCCTTCTGGTTTGGGGGTCGGGGCGGCCGGGGGAGACCCCCACCCTGTGTCTCTCGGATCCGTCGCGCCCCCACTATAGGCCAGGACCCCGCGGCCCCCTGGGGTAGTGTTTTGCTTGCCTCTGGTGCCCGGGGTCCGACTCCTGGAAAGTAGGGATTCTTTCCTCGCTTAGGTTCCCCCTTGATCCCCCTCTTTAAATAAGTTTTCGTTCTATTCGTTTTTGGTTAGGTGCGTCTCTCCCCCCCGTGTGATTTGCTTTGTCCTTCGTGCCTGTCAACCCCAGTACCCTTGGTGTGCTCCTTTCCCTCCCCTCCACTACCTCCCTAGCTTACTTCCTTCTCCCCCCACCCGCTTCCCCTCCCTGGCCTGGGACCCCCGTTTTCCCTTGGCGCTGTGTGTACTGGGGCCGGTGGCGGCTCCCTCGAATCCGACATGTCTAAAGTCCAATGTACCTCATTAAACGTTAAGGGCCTGAACTCCCCTGTTAAGCGATCCTCTGTATTGAACGAGCTAAAACGACTGGGCGCTGGGAATCGCCTTACTTCAAGAAACTCACCTCAGGGAGGGGAAGGTACACAATTTGTCCAGCCGTTACTTTCGCCATCAATACCATAGCCTTTCCCCTGACTCTAAGTCGAGGGGGGTGGCCATTGTGCTGGCGGGACACCTCCCCTGGACACTGGAGGAGGTGAACCATGACTCTGAAGGCAGGTACCTCTTTGTAAGGGGCACTCTTTATACCCAGAGGGTGACGCTGGCAACTTGTTACTGCCCGAGCTCAAACCAGTTGAAATTTCTGAGGTCCACCTTGGAGAGGCTGGCTGAGTTCTCCAGTGGCATTCTTCTCTTGGGAGGTGATTTTAATTGTGTTCTGAACCCTCGGCTTGATACCTCTAAGGGGACTTCTAGTTTACCTTACTCGGCGTTGCGGAGGATAAAGGCCCTCTTGTTTGAACACCAACTCTTGGATGTATGGCGGATTGTAAACCCCAGGGAAAGGGACTACACCTATTTCTCTCCCCCTCATAACGTGTACTCGCGAATTGATTGGTTTCTGGTCCCCCATAGACACGTACATCTCATATCGCGACCGTCAATAGGCTCAATCTCGCTCTCTGATCACGCCCCCGTCTCCATTCTACTGTCGGTCCCGGACTCCCCCCCCTCCATCGGGACATTGGAGGCTTAACGCCTCCCTCCTTCAGGACCCTGAGTTTAAGGCAGAGATTAGAGCGGCAATTTCTGAATTTTTCTTAGTTAACAACACCCCCGAGGTTTCTCGGATGTCTCAGTGGGAGGCTCACAAATGTGTGATCCGGGGCCTTTTGATTAGAATGGGTGCCTACCCTAAAAAGGAGAGGGAGAAGCGGGCGGCCCAGTTGATGCAGGAGATTCAGGTTCTGGAGACCCGGCATAAACAATCCCTAGACCCGGCTACGGAGGCGGAATTGGCCAAATTGCGTGCGGCCCTCAGGGACCCGACTTTCGTCAGGGTACGGGGCCAGATTGCTAGGTGCCGTAGGCACTTTTACGAATTCAGTAATAAAAGCGGTAGGGCCCTTGCTAGAGCTTTGCGGGGGCAACGGGCAAGAAACTTCATCCCTAGCATTGTTGACCCGGGAGGGAATAGACACTTTAAAATAGGTAACATTGCTAAAACTTTTAGGGACTTCTATGAAGGCCTATACAATTTGCCACAAGACAAGACTCAAGCTCACCAGCAAAAAATCAGGGCTTACATTCAGAGGTCTGGCCTTCCCCGGCTGGAGCAGGGGGTAGTGGAGGCCCTGGAGGAGGTTGGTGTGGGGGAGTTCTTGAAGGCCGTCGGAGGTATGAAGCCCGGTAAGGCCCCTGGCCCTGATGGCTTCAGCCTGGAATACTACAAGGAATTGGCGCACGTTAGGCCCCCACTTCATTTCATCCTTTAGCTCTCTGAGCGATGGTCTTCCCCCTCCACGGGACACCCTTCGGGCCAGCATTGCAGTTATTCCTAAACCGGGGAAGGACCCAGCCAGTTGCGGTAGCTACAGGCCCATTTCCCTTTTGAATTGCGACCTCAAAATTTATAACAAAATTTTAGCGGACAGAACCGCCCCTCTCCTCTCGGGGCTCATACATTGGGACCAAGTGGGTTTCGTCCCTGATCGCGAGGGAAGGGACAATACGACACGGGTCATCGGAGTGATCCATCATGCGCAGCGGGGGGGGGGCAGCGCTACTTCTATCCACGGATGCAGAGAAGGCTTTTGATAGGGTGAGTTGGGCTTTTATGGAGGAGACCCTCAGGTATATCGGACTGGGAGACAGGATGTTACATCGGGTCCTAGCCTCATACACCTGCCCCTCGGCGTCCGTGGTGGTGAATGGCATGTCCTCTCAGACTTTCTGTTTATCTAACGGGACGCGACAGGATTGCCCGCTTTCCCCTCTTATTTTCATTCTCTCCCTGGAGCCATTCCTTCGGCTGATCAGACAAAATTCAGATGTGGCGGGTGTGAAAGTGGGCGGAAAGGAGCACAAGGTGGCAGCATACACTGACGACTTGATGTTCTTCATTTCAAAGCCAGAGATCACTTTGCCAAACCTCCTTGCGGAGCTCAAGAGTTTCCAGGAGGTCTCTAATTATAAGGTTAATTACCAGAAGTCTTCAGCTCTGAACATTAATGTCCCCGCGGAGAGATTGCGCAGCATTAAGGAGAATTTTCATTTTAGGTGGGAGCAGGAGGCTGTCACGTACTTGGGGACGCGGATTCCTTCCAATCTGCAGGAAACGTTTGCATTAAATTTCCCTCCTTTGTTAAAAAGGTTAGATGAGGACCTCCGGAAATGGAACAGGGGAGTCTTCTCTTGGTTTGGAAGGGTCAGCGTCATCAAGATGAACATCCTTCCCAGGGTGCTATATCTGTTCCAGACCCTCCCAATAGACATCCCCGCTACCTTTTTCAAGCAGCTCACAGGAATGTGCACCAGGTTCGTTTGGGCGGGTCGTTCTCATCGCCTTGCGGCGTCGCTATTATCGGTTTCTAAGTCTGGGGGGGGGGCTGGGCCTACCGGATTGGAAGTGTTATCATGCGGCGGCTCACTTGAGCCGGGTCATCGACTGGTGTCGACATTCGGCCTTGAAGCAGTGGGTCATGATGGAGCAGGCGCCCTCTCCATGCCCTCTCCCGGGCTTACCATGGGTTCCACTGAATGGATATCCGCAGTTGAACAAACATCCTACAATTGGCCCGTCCAGGAGAGTAGTGGATAGATTCTTCCCCCGGCCGGGTCTCTCCCCCAGGCCATCCCCCATGGCGCCGGTCTTGGGCCATCCCGACTTCCCGGTAGAGATAGCTGGTGGTCCCTTTAAAGCGTGGATCCAGCAAAACTGCTTTAGGAGACTTCATATGCAGGTGGGCGGCGAGTGGAGGCGGCCAGAGGCCCTGGTTAGTGACCTTGCTCTCAAACCCATTACACAGTTGCAGACCCTCCAGCTACAGCACTATCAGCGGTCGGTCGGATGTGCGACTGCCGCTGCTAGGCGGCTAACACAATTTGAGCAAACTTGTTTGGGGTCCGGCCATTTTGGGGGAGCCCTGTCTTACTCATACTCGCTGCTGATGGAGCCCCCGGGGGACTTTGTCCCTCCGTACGTGAGGGGATGGGAAAGGGAACTGCGCCGATCCTTCACGGACGAGCAAAGGTTAGCGATGATTCAGCTTGGCACCGGTATCCATGAGGTCAAGACGCGGATCCCTCCTTGCCCCACTCCTGAGTGCCGCTAGGACGTGCATTCAGGCTAAGTGGAAATCCACTGAGCCCCCCACTACAGCGCAATGGCTGGCTGTGGTGCGGGACATATGTAGGATGGAGGAACTCACTGCATCGCTGCGGGGGACTCTAGAAAAGCATAGAAGGACTTTGCAGGCATGGGATGGGTTCACTTTCTCCCCCGATTTTCTTCTCTATACGTAATATGACCGGGACGGGTTGCCATTGGTCGGGCCTCCCTGCCTCTCTCTACCTCACTGTTGCTCCCCTCCCTCATACCCCACCCGCTTTAGCCCACCCTCCCCCCCCCCCCTCCTGCACATGCGTCTGTCTCGTCTCTCCCCCCCCCCCCCTTTTTTTTTTTTTTCTTTTTCCTTCCCCCCCCCCTTGTTAATTGTGTCTGGTTGATTGTCCTAATTTTTTCCTTTTATCGAAAAGTTGGGGACACGGATTGCAGAGGTTATAGTTGGTTACAAATTGGGTTTGTTGTTCAATAATATGGGGCGGATTCGATCGGCCCTGCATTTTCTCTACATGTCTTTGGACCTTTGAACATTGGTTGTGAACAATTCTGTTATTATGCAAATTGCTGCGTGCACCTGTGCGGCACAGTTCTGTCAAGCTCTGTAATTTATTGTGTTTCCCTCAATAAAAACGTTTAATTAAAAAAAAAAGAATTAATGTTTTGTAACTGTCCACCAGCCTAATGCTCTGTTCACACCTCTGTTGCGTTAAGAGCAAGCCTTTTGTAAATATGGCAGAAAGTCTATGGCAGCGTAACGCAATGCAGGTACATTGCATTGCGTGTTGCGCATGCGTTGCCATAGACTTCTATTGACCTGTGCTGTTACAGTGCTGAGCTGAAAAAGGTGTCTGCAATGTTATTCCAAGTATGTCACACACCCCGCTTCCACTATTCATGACATATGGGTTATGGTCCAGTAGAGGGCGAACATCCAGTTGAAGGGGGATTCTGGAAATCCCACACGGGTCCCCAGATGGTCCGCACTCTACCCACAAAACACTTTGCTTAGTACAAGTGATTGCAGTGCAATATCATTACAAAGTATACATTTTATTAGTAATTAAAAAGGACTCATATGAGCACCGATGTACATAAAATACAAAAAATGACAATCTTAAAAAACATATACACAAAAATACAAAAGTACAGAGGGGGTTGAGAGGAAAATAGGGCTAAATCTGTATTAAATACAGTAAGTGTGCTTTCTGCCAATAAGAATCTATCACTGCCCAACAATGTATATACAGGTCATTCTCAAAAAATTAGCATATAGTGCTAAAGTTCATTATTTTCCATAATGAAATGATAAAAATTAAACTTTCATATATTTGAGATTCATTGCACACCAACTGAAATTTTTCAGGTCTTTTTTTGTTTTAATACTGATGATTTTGCCATACAGCTCATGAAAACCCCAAAATCCTATCTCAAAAAAATAGCATATTTCATCCAACCAATAAAAGAAAAGTGTTTTTAATAAAAAAAAAGTCAACCTTCAAATAATTATGTTCAGTTATGCACTCAATACTTGGTCGGGAATCTTTTGCAGAAATGACTGCTTCAATGCGGCGTGGCATGGAGGCAATCAGCCTGTGGCACTGCTGAGGTGTTATGGAGGCCCATGATGCTTCGATAGCGGCCTTAAGCTCATCCAGAGTGTTGGGTCTTGCGTCTCTCAACTTTCTCTTCACAATACTCCACAGATTCTCTATGGGGTTCAGGTCAGGAGAGTTGGCAGGCCAATTGAGCACAGTAATACCATGGTCAGTAAACCATTTACCAGTGGTTTTGGCACTGTGAGCAGGTGCCAGGTCGTGCTGAAAAATGAAATCAATGAATCATCTCCATAAAGCTTTTCAGCCGATGGAAGCATGAAGTGCTCCAAAATCTCCTGATAGCTAGCTGCATTGACCTTGCCCTTTATAAAACCGACCAACACCAGCAGCTGACATGGCACCCCAGACCATCACTGACTGTGGGTACTTGACACTGGACTTCAGGCATTTTGGCATTTCCTTCTCCCCAGTCTTCCTCCAGACTCTGGCACCTTGATTTCCGAATGACATGCAAAATTTGCTTTCATCAGAAAAAAGTACTTGGGACCACTGAGCAACAGTCCAGCGCTGCTTCTCTGTAGCCCAGGTCATGCGCTTCTGCCGCTGTTTCTGGTTCAAAAGTGGCTTGACCTGGGGAATGCGGCACCTGTAGCCCATTTCCTGCACACTCCTGTGCACGGTGACTCTGGATGTTTCTACTCCAGACTCAGTCCACTGCTTCCGCAGGTCCCCCAAGGTCTGGAATCGGTCCTTCTCCACAATCTTCCTCAGGGTCCGGTCACCTCTTCTCGTTGTGCAGCGTTTTCTGCCACATTTTTTCCTTCCCACAGACTTCCCATTGAGGTGCCCTGATACAGCACTCTGGGAACAGCCTATTTGTTCAGAAATTTCTTTCTGGGTCTTACCCTCTTGCTTGAGGGTGTCATTGATGGCCTTCTGGACAGCAGTCAGGTCGACAGTCTTACCCATGATGGCGGTTTGGAGTAATGAACCAAGCTGGGCTTTTTTAAAAGCCTCAGGAATCTTTTGGTGTTTAGAGTTAATTAGTTGATTCAGATGATTAGGTTAATAGCTCGTTTAGAGAACCTTTTAATGATATGCTAATTTTTTGAGATAGGATTTTCGGGTTTTCATGAGCTGTATGGCAAAATCATTAGTATTAAATAAAAAAAATACTTGAAAAATTTCAGTTGGTGTGCAATGAATCTCAAATATATGAAAGTTTAATTTTTATCATTTCATTATGGAAAATAATGAACTTTAGCACTATATGCTAATTTTTTGAGAAGGACCTGTATATATATACAATAGAGTGCCCTAGTTATACATGTAATTATCCCAGGTAAGAATCAATACAAAATATATGTGCACAATCCAATCTATAGAAATACCGGGGAAGTGTCTGGTAAGCAGACTGCAAGGCACTATTCAATACATGGCAGTGAAAAGACAATCAAAACACAAGTGTAACAGACACAAGATCTACATTACCACATGATGTCTCTTGCCCGCCTCAGAACCCCCCGTGTATAACGGCCCGCCGATGCGTTCCGTGGACTCCCCACTTCACCAGGGCGCAGAAGTGGCCAGTAGAGGGCGAACTTCTGCAGAGATGAAAGCAAAAAAGAAGCCCCTCCCGGTCCATAATACCTGGGACCTCCCACATATTCCCCAGTTCCTTCTCTGCAGGACGGCGAGCAAGTCAGGAGATGTATGCTGCTCTTCCTTGCAGGTAAGCCGGGTTTACACCCGGCCATGTTGTGCTCTATTTCTGCCCGGACCTTTATGCATTAAGCCCATTTCTAGCCTCCCAGCCTTGGCTGCAGGTCCGGGTGATGGTAGCCTTCACCTTGATAGGTGTTTAGGGAGCCATGCTCCCCCATGAGACCCCATACAAGGGGGTAGGCGGCATCCGGGTTGGTGATCCTGGTTTGGGATGCCCTGTCCCCATTTAATTCCCTTACATCCTTTTGGTGAGGGATTCTCCCCCTTCCAGGTCCCCTCTGTTACCCTCCAGCTGGGGGGGGGGGGGGATGAATGGCATTCTTCTATATTGTCAGTGTGTCACACACCCCGCTTCCCCTTTAATTCTGACGATAGGGTTATCCTCCAGCAGGAGGCGACGTTGCAGAGAGAAGTCTTGAAAAACGAGCCCCTTCCGGCCTATATATACCTGGGACCTCCCACTTAACACCCAGTGTTTTCTCTCTGCAAGATGCGACAAGACAGAAGAAAGAAGTCTCCTGCTTGCAGATAGCCGGGGTCAGTCCCCGGCATCCCCCCATGGTCTATTTCTGCCCAGCTACTTGTTTTTGTTCACTTAGTTGATATTGGAAGCCTCCCAGCCTAGGCTGCTGGCAAACCTTGCTTGTACGTGCGGCCGAGGTGCTCGTCTCTAGGGGGCGGGGCCGCGTTCCTTCGCGGCCCGCGCCGTGCTGGCGTCAGCAGGGGCGGGGCCGGAACGCTTCGCGCGCTTTGCCGGCCAGCCCTTCGTCTCCTCGCTCCGGTAGAAGGTTGATGTGCGGGCGGGTCCGCCTGCGGTCTGAAGTCTGCTGAGCTGTCTGGCAAGTTTTCTTTTTTTTCCTGTGCTGCGCATATTAAGTAATTTATCCTAGGTGATATGGCCAATTTCACCTTGGCCCGCGCTGTGCTGCGCGAACGGGCGGGGTGTCTGTTTTTGGCACCCGCCTCGCTCGTGCGTGCGGCCGCGGTGCTCGTCTCTAGGGGGCAGGGCCGCGTTCCTTCGCGGCCCGCGCCGTGCTGGCATCAGCAGGCGCGGGGCCAGAGCACTTTGCGCGCTTTGCCGCCCAGCCCTTCGTCTCCTCGCTCCGGTAGAAGGTTGATGTGCGGGCGGGTCCGCCTGCGGTCTGAGGTCTGCTGAGCTGTCTTGCAAGTTTTCTTTATTTTCTGTGCTGCGCATATTAAGTAATTTATGCTAGGTGATATGGCCAATTTGGAATTAATTTCATTGGCTGCACTGTTTTATTACTGTACTGGTGCACTCTTGAGCCCATTGGGGGTATAGAGGGCTGCATATTGTTTTGTATATTTATATATATGCACATATATTTAGGATTGCCATTATACCTTGGGTTTTATGCTTGCTGCATACCTTTTGTACTTTCTGGAGGCTGATTGTGGTCTTTCTTACAGGTCCGGGGATTCCCGTGCTGCGTTGGGTCTCCCGGTCTGATATACCTGGCTAGTCTTATTGTTTAAAAAAAAAAAAAAATCCTCCCTCTCCCGGGACTTTAATTATAAAAGGGGCATCCCGGGTTGCTTAATGCGTAAAACCCTGGGTTATTGCGAAGGCCATAATTTCACCATATGGTGGCTTCCGACATTACCGGAAACGGCTCTTCGGGGCTATTCAGGCTGTGTGGGGGTTGTGGGGCTCCGCTCCCAGGTGATGATGTCATAATATGTATTCCATGTGCACAGCGAAATATTGCGCGCCAGTCCGGCACTCCGGCTTCTGGCTCCTCACAACCTCCGTCATCTCCTACACCCCCCCACCTATTCCGGACCCCGTGTGACGTTGTCAAAGGTGGGGATTCACAATCCGAGGTGTGTGCACGATTGGCCAGCCTCGAGAAAATGGTTTCCGCCGCGGTAGCTCAGAAGGCTACGGCTAAGCGGAAGCACCTCTCTCCGGCGTCGCCTGTTCCGGAGGATGAGGTGTTGGAAGTGTTGGATTGGTCCGATGGTCCCCCGGCTGAGGAGGGGGAACTCCTAGAGGAGTCGGACGAGCCTGTAGACCAGCAATTGTTTGGTACCGCTGGCGATCAGGCTGCGGGGGTGTTCCTTGACACTCCTTCCATTTTGGCTCAAATGTTTGAGATTTTGGCTTTGGATCCACCTGAGGCGGCCCCCCCCCGCCAAAGGGTGAGTTGTTTGATGTGCCCAAGCCACGTTTGGTGTTTACCAGACAACAACAATTTGTTAGGGTTGTCCTTAAGGAATGGGAACAACCTACACGCCTTGTTGGAGTTCCTCCTAGTTGGCATAAGCGTTATCCCTTTGCGGAGGATTTGGTGAAGCTTTGGTCGGTTCCCCCCGACGTCGATGCCCCCGTGTTGGGGCTGTCTAACACGGCTGTGTTGCACTCCCCTGACACTACAACCATTAAGGATGGTGAGGATCGTCGGATTGATCAATTGGCTCGCCATGGTTTTATCAGTGCTGGATCGGCACTGCGGCCGATTTGTGCTTCAGCACTTCTTTTGATGGCTGTCAGGTCCATTGTTAGAGATTTGTACGCAGATCTTGATCCCACTTGTGATGAGTTCGGTTCTCTCAAGCAGTGTGAGTCGTTTATTTCCTTTGTCATGACCGCCCAGGATGATGCACTTGCGATGTGTAGCAGGACCACGGCCCTGTTGGTTGCTATTCGTCGGTCGGTGTGGCTACGTCAGTGGACGGCGGACTTTAGCCCTAAGAAGTCGCTTACAGCTCTTCCTTTTGTGGGTTTGCGCCTGTTTGGCGATAAATTGGATTCGGTTACCAAGGGTGGTAAGTTGCCTCAACGCAAGAGGCCATGTCGTTCCTTTTGGGGTGCGGCTTCTTTTAGTCCCTCTTTTCAGGGAGCCAGAGCGGACAGAGGGGCCTCCTTTCCCACTACCAGGGGTGCAGGTTGGTCCCAGGGGAGGGGCCGTGGCCGTCCCGGTCAGTCCTGGGGCGCCAAGCCCAAGCCTGCTGGTAAGTCCGCTCAGCAATGAGGGGGTGCCCTCACCCGTGCAGGTGGGGGGACGATTGCGACACTTCTCCCAGGTTTGGGACCAGGAGGTGGCGTCGTCCGGTTACAAGCTGGAGTTCGAGTCTCGCCCTCCTTCACGGTTTTTCCGGTCTCAGGTGCCCACCGATCCTTTGGCCGCGCAGGGGCTCCTGGCGTCGGTGAAGAATCTTCTGGAAATGGCGGTCATCCGGCCGGTGCCTCACTTGGAAGTGGGCCTCGGGTATTACTCCAACCTTTTCACAGTCCCCAAGAAAGACGGGTCGGTTCGCCCCATTCTGGATCTGAAGTTCCTCAACAGGTTCATCCGTACACGGAAGTTTCGCATGGAAACTCTGCGGTCGGCCATCAGTTCTCTTCGGCAGGGGGACTTCATGACGTCCATAGACATCAAGGATGCTTATCTTCATGTTCCTATCTGCCAGGCTCATCAACGTTTTCTTCGGTTTGTGATGAAGGATCGGCATTTTCAATTCGTGGCACTTCCGTTTGGCCTTACCTCGGCTCCAAGAGTGTTCACCAAGGTGCTGGCAGGGGTGATGGCCATTCTCAGAACTCAAGGCATTCGCATCGTACCTTATCTGGATGATCTTCTCATCATGGCTCCTTCTCTCAATCAATCGGAGACGGACACCAGGGCGGTGGTCTCCACGCTGGAAAGCTTCGGTTGGGTGATCAACTATCCCAAGTCCTCCCTCGCCCCGGCCAGGGTGGTGTCCTTTCTGGGAATGCGGTTGGATTCTTGTCAACACAGGGTGTTTCTGCCCCAAGCCAAGATTTTTCTGATTCAGGAATTAGCTCGGTTCCTTCTTTCCAATCCTCGACCGTCCATCCGCCTGGGGATGAGACTGGTAGGGTTGATGGTTGCCTCTTTCGAGGCAGTTCCTTTTGCTCAATTTCACACAAGGACGCTTCAGCTTCATCTGTTGGCGTCTTGGGACTGGCGACCATGATCGTTGGATCAGTCCTTCCAGTTGTCCTCCTGGGTCCGGCAGTCCCTTCAATGGTGGTTGGTCTCGACCAATCTCTTGAGGGGCAGGTCTTTTCTGACTCCTCTTTGGGAAATCGTCACCACGGACGCCAGTCTTTCAGGATGGGGGGGATTCTGGAAGGATCCTCAGTTTCGGGGGCAGTGGGGGCCTCGAGAGGCCCACTTACCCATCAATGTTCTGGAACTGAGAGCCATCCGTCTGGTTCTTTTTCATTTGACTCAGCATGTTCTGGGCCTTCCGGTTCAGGTTCGCTCAGACAATCGGACAGCGGTTGCTTACATCAATCAACAGGGATGGACTCGCAGTCTGGGTGCCCTCAGAGAGGTGTCCCTGGTCCTGACCTGGGCGGAGGCCCATGTTCCCTGTCTCTCGGCAGTTTACATTCTGGGTGTGGAAAACAGGGAAGCGGATCTGTTGAGCAGGTGCTCTTCCCGTCTGGGGGAATGGTTTCTCCATCCCCAAGATTTTCGCTCTCTGTGTCTCCGGTGGGGGACACCGGAGGTGGACCTGTTTGCCTCTCGTCACAATTGCAGGCTTCCGACCTTCGTGTCGCTTTCTCAGGATCCTCTGGCTCTGGCGGTGGACGCCATGTCTCTGAGCTGGGGGGAACTGGGGTTTCTGTACCTTTTTCCTCCGATACCCATGCTAGTCAAGGGGGTACGGAAGCTGGCTCTGGAAAGGGTGGCCGCCATTCTCGTGGCTCCAAGGTGGCCAAGACGAGCATGGTTCGCAGACATCGTTCGGCTGGCGGTGGATCAGGTCGTTCTGCCTCTTCGGCCCGATCTGCTCACTCAGGGTCGGCTGTGTTACCCCAATTTACCAACGCTGGGTTTGACGGCTTGGCTGCTGAAACCTTCATCTTGAAGGAGGAGGGTCTTTCTGACTCGGTTGTTAAGACTCTGATCTGTGCCCGGAAGAGGTCTTCGTCTACCATCTACTATAGGACTTGGAGGGCATATATCGCGTGGTGTGAGGTTAGATCTTTGCCTTGTAGGGTCTTTTCGGTTTCCAGGATTTTGGATTTTCTGCAATCAGGGCTGGACTCTGGTCTCCAGCTGAGTACTTTAAAAGGGCAGGTTTCTGCCTTGTCTATCTTTTTTCAGAAGCCTTTTGCGCTTCATCCGTTAGTCAAAACCTTTTTCCAGGGGGTTACGCATGTGCAGCCTCCCAGGAAGCCATTGCTCCCGATTTGGCACTTGAATTTGGTTCTTTCTGCTTTTCAGGCTCCTCCCTCTGAGCCCTTGCAGGATATTGCTCTTTCTACCTTGACTCAGAAGATTGCCTTCTTGGTGGCTATCACTTCGGTTCGGCTTGTCTCTGAGTTGGCGGCCTTGTCGATTCAGGCGCCCTACTTTGAGAGGCATCAGGACAAGGTGGTTTTTCGTTTCAAACCGGACTTTCTTCCTAAGGTTGTTTCTGCTTTTCATTTGAATCAGGATGTTGTTCTTCCCTCATTGTGTCCTAAGCCTAAGAATGACAAGGAGAGGGTTTTGCATTGTTTGGATGGGGTACGCTGTGTTAAGTACTATTTTGCTTACTTCTCCTTTTCGTAGGACTGATGCCTTTTTTGTTGTGCCCTGTGGGCCTAGGAAGGGGTTGGCTCCGGCTAAGTCTTCCATTAGCAAATGGATTCGTCAGGGGGTTGTTGGGGCCTGTTCGGCCAAGGGGAAGGTTCCCCCTTTTCGTATCACTGCTCATTCTACTCGTGCTGTTGGAGCGGCTTGGGCTTTTCAGCACCAAGCTTCTGTTGAACAAGTTTGTAAGGCTGCTACTTGGTCTTCTGTTCATATTTTTTCTAAGTTTTACAAGGTTGATGTGCGGGCCTCAGCGGATGCTGTGTTTGGCCGCAAGGTTCTGCAGACTGCAGTCGTTTAAGTTATGCTTCATTTTGATGTCGGATACCCACCCCTTGTGGACACTGCTTTTGGATGTCCCTATCGTCAGAATTAAAGGGGAAGCGGGGTGTGTGACACACTGAGAATAATACCATTTTGTGAGTACTCACCTGTAAAATGGATATTGTCAGTGTGTCACACACCCCGCTTCACCCGCCCTTTTTTGGTATCCTGGATCCTCTATATGGTGAAGCTTTCCTTTATTTTATTTTGAGGTTACCGTTGGATTTCCTGGTACCTTGTCTTACTGCTGTTTGAATTCACTGGGTGTTAAGTGGGAGGTCCCAGGTATATATAGGCCGGAAGGGGCTCGTTTTTCAAGACTTCTCTCTGCAACGTCGCCTCCTGCTGGAGGATAACCCTATCAGAATTAAAGGGGAAGTGGGGTGTGTGACACACTGACAATATCCATTTTACAGGTGAGTACTCACAAAATGGTATTTTTTCACTTTATAAATGTGTGCTTGTGCGCTTGATTCATGTTGCACTGTGCGCTCTGCCTGCAGTCTGGGGAGCTTCTTCCCCTCAGGCTGATCCTGTAAGGGGCACTCGCGTGTTGCCGCGGCCCGCCCCCTTCTGTTGGCGCCATTGAGGACCCATCCTATTGCTGGGAACCGCATTACAGGACTCGGAGGGAAGGGGGCGGGGCCGGGCGTGGCGCGCGATCTGCGCTGGCACGCCCCTTCTTCTCCCTCCTCCTCTCCCTCTCAGGCGCTACTGGCTGAATAGGATGCCATTTTCTGTGGTGGGTGAGTGCCCTGCTGGGCTCCCCCCTCTTCTTGCTATACTTGGCCAATATGCATCAGTCGCCGCTAGGGGCAGCGCTGGCTTCTGCTATTGTTTTCTTATGACATGTATTTATATTCCAAGCGTGACATACACTGCGCTTCAATAAGTCTTGACAGTTGGGTTATTCTCCAGTAGAGGGCGAACTTCTGCAGAGATGAATGCAAAAAAGAAGCCCCTCCCGGTCCATAACTACCTGGGACCTCCCACCAATTCCCCAGTTGTCTTCTCTGCAGGGAGCAAGCAAGACAGAAGATGAAGCTTCTCTTACTTGCAGGTAAGCCGGGCTCGCACACGGCCCCCTTTTTTGTCCCTATTGCTGCCAGGACTCATTCTAAATTTACCCTGTTGAGCCTCACAGCTTAGGCTGCGGGCCCTGGCAAGGGTAGGAGCACCCTGTGGGTGCAGTAGGAGCTGCACTCCACCGCGAGACCTCATTATGGGGCAGGCGGTACAACCAGGTTGTGGTGATCCTGTTATGGGATGCCCCCGTCCCTGCTAGCATGCGGCCTTATTACTGGCCGGGTTGTCCCTTCTCCCTCCGGGTCCCTTACTCCCTTGGGGGGGGGGGGGGGCTGGCGCGTCTTCACTGGCCTCTCCTTGCTTTTATGTATAATTGTAATTTTATGCATTTTTATGGTGTGTGTCGGGTGCTTCACACTGGGTTTATTTGCTTGTGTGGTCCGCCTGGCAGTAATCCCTGATGAATTGGTTGCAAGATGGCTCCCTGAAATTCACTCAGGCTGTGTGTGGACGGGGGCGGGGCCGGGCGCTCGGCGCGGCCGCGATAGCCCCGCCCACTCGTCTGCGTGTTTTTTATGGGGCCTTCCTCTGGCCAGATCCGCGCTGCAGGGAGGGGGTTGTTGCATGGAAATCGTGCATTCCGCGCTGGCACGCCCCCCTTCTTCTTCCTGGGTCAGGTTACCTCAAGGCCAGGGTCCATCTTGGTGCTTCCTGCGTGGCTGTGTCTGATCTTAGGGGCCTGTTGGCTGTTTTTTTTTTTTTTCCCCTTGTATTGGGGGGTCACTCTCTGGTGGGGTGGGCCCCTGGTGTGTGTTTTTTGACAATTTTTTGCTGTATATATCTGTATATATGTTCAGATGCTATTATAAGTAACTGATATGCCTATTGTGTGTTGACGATTGCTTCATATTGTGCATATTAAGAGGTTCCTCCTGGTCCTGGGGTCCCTAGTTTAAAATTGATCCCCTCCAAATCCTCCCACTGGGACATTTAAGGGGCATCCCGGGTTGCTTAAGCGTAATTCCCTGCGGTCTTGCGACTGACCACTAAAAAATCACCATATGGAGGCTTTTTTGGCCATGTGATCCTGGAAGTGGGCAGGGCTTGGCATGCTTTTATTCAGAGAGCACCTGGTATGCTCTGTTTGACTTCCTGTTTCCTTACCTCATGAGGTGAGCTTATCGCATGGGCTGTGAGTACCCTTCAGATTGGCTGAAGGGATTTTTTTTTATTTATATTGTGTGCATTTGGTGACTGTTTTGTATTCTGTAGGTGGAAACTCCTTATTTAAAAAGGGGTTTCTCCTGCTCCCTATATAAAAAAAATATATATATAAAAAAGCCCTTAAGCCTTATTTGGGGGTCCATTTGTGTTTCAATCTTCCCACTTGGGACTATTTAAAGGGGCATCCCGGGTAGCAATTGCGTAAATCCCATATATACTTGGCGACTATAATCAGTTATAGTATAATACTAAACACCATATGGAGGCATTCCAGCATAACGGACATGCAATTCCCTCTGCACAGACTTGGCAATGTTTTGGATGTGGGGCATCCCTTGTTGGGATAACGCAATTCTTTGCGTCCCTTGTGCACTATTATGCAGCTAACTGAGGCCCAGGTTTCATGGCCTGCGGCTAATGCCTCATCTCCTACTCTGCCATGTCTTGTCCGTACCCCCAATGATATTGTCATGGGTGGTGAGTCGCATGCTGATTTATGTGCCAGATTGGCTCATCTTGAAAGATTAATGTCTACTCTGTGCCTAAGAAGGCCTCAGCTAAAAGCACTTGACTCATGCCGCTCCGGCAGGTGAGTCAGACAATTGTGAATTGCTTGATTGATCTGATCCTTCTCAGTTCTCAGTTAGAAGAAGGAGAATTATATGAGGAATCAGATGTTTCTGTTGAACAGCAATTTGTTGGTACTGAGATTGAGCAGGGCGAAGCAAGTGTTGTGGATACCCCAAAAGCTCTTGCTCAGTTATTTGAGGTTTTGATTATTACTTCTCCTGAATTAGTCCCTCCTTAAAAAGGGGAATTCTTTGGAGCCTCTAAACCTCGTTAGAATTCCCAGATCAAAAGCATTTTTATGATATTATTCTTAAAGAATGGGGGAAGCCTGCACGGCTTAATGGCATTCCCTTGGGCTGGGACAAGAAATATCCCTTCCCAGCTGATACTGTTAAGCGTTGGTCATCACCACCTGTGCCCACCGCTCTGGGCATGTGTACACTCACTGCACGGATGGGTTAAATGCGGAGGACAAATTCCTATGTGTGCGCAAGCATACAATGGTCATCTATGCATTAATATTTAATTAATTGAGAGACTGGATTTGTAATAGATACTCTGCTCATGGGTGGATGCCCCTGTGCTTAATTTATCCAATTCCTCTGTGTTGCATTCTCCTGACTCCACAACACTTAAAGATGGAGAGGATAAGCGTATTGATCAAATGGCGCACCACGATTTTTACAGTGTGGGTTGCGCCTTGCTGCCTGTTGGTGCTTTGGCCCTCATGACAGTGGCTATTAGGTCTGTTGTGAGAGACCTAATGAATTACTCAGGGCTTGATCCGGCCTCTAATGAGTACGCCGCTCTTAAGCGATGTGAGATGTTTGCATCTTTTGTACTTTCTGCCTTAGATGATACTCTGCTCATGTGCAGCAGAACCTCTGCCTTGTTAGTCGCCATACGGCGATCAATATGGTTGCGGCAGTGGGCAGCTGATATTGTAGCCAAGAAATTGCTTACAGCACTCCCTTTTGTGGGATTGCGCCTCTTTGGAGAAAAAATTGGATTCTGTCACTAAAGGAGGTAAATTACCTCAGCGTAAGAAACAACATTGTTCCTTTCGTGGAATGGCCTCTTTTAACCCTTTCGGGGGTCTAGATCCGGTAGAGGATCTGCCTTTTCAGCCCCTAGAGGGAATGCATGGAATAGAGTTAAGGGACGGGCTGTCCAAAACCAAATCTGCCACTAAGCCTGCTCAACAATGAGGGGACGCCCTCACCCTTATGGGTGGGGGGACGTCTGCGGTTCTTCTTCCAGGTCTGGGTTCAGGAGGTATCAGACAATTGGGTTCTGGAAGTAGTCTCTTCCAGTTACAAACTGGAATTCGAGTCCCGGCCTCCTCCCAGATTTTTCATGTCCCGGATGCCGTCAGATCCGGCAATTGCGCAGGGACTGCTGGCAGCAGTAGCGAATCTGTTAAACATGGCTGTTATCGGCCTAGTGCCTCCAGCGCAAAGGGGTTTGGGGTTTTACTCCAACCTATACCCAAGAAGGACGGCTCTGTTCGGCCTATCCTAGACCTAAGGAGACTCAATCAATTTATCCGTTTCAGAAAATTCCGCATGGAGTCTCTGCGATCAACGATCGATGCTCTCCGTCAGGGGGACTTCATGACATCCATAGATATCAAGGATGCTTATTTGCACATTCCTATTTTCCGGGTCACCAGAGATTTCTCAGGTTCTCGATAGAAGACCAGCATTATCAATTTGTGGCCCTGCCATTCGGCCTTACCTCGGCCCCAAGAGTCTTTTCCAAGATGCTGGCAGGAGTGATGGCTATATTCAGGGTCCAGGGCATCCGCATTGTGCCTTTTCTAGGCGATCTTCTTATCGCGGCCTCCTCCCTCGAACAATCAGAGTTGGCCACCAGTATGGTGTTCTCTACAGTAGAGAGGTTCGGATGGGTAATAAGTTACCCCAAATCCTCTCTCTGTCCGTCCAGGGAAATTTCCTTCCTGGGCCTGATTCTGGAATGGTTCTGATTCAGGACTTGATTCGTCTATTCTTGTCCAACCCCCGTCAGTCTTTCCGTCTAGGGATGAGACTAGTGGGATTGATGGTAGCTGCATTCGATGCAGTCCTATTTGCCCAGTTTCACATAAGGACACTTCAGCTCTTCCTCTTGGCAAAGTGGGACAGGTGCCCACTATCATTGAATCAGACTTGTCTATTGTCTCCCCACGTTTTGCAGTCCCTTCAGTGGTGGTTAATATCGCACAACCTCCAGAAGGGCAAGTCTTTTCTGACTCCGTGTTGGGAACTGGTTACCACGGATGCCAGCCTGGTGGGCTGGGTTGGCTTCTGGAAGAAGCATCAGTTCCAAGGATTGTGGGGGCCTCAGGAGGCTCATTCTCCAATCAATGTATTAGAGCTTCGGGCCATACGTCTTGTTCTACTTCGACTGACCCATTTCTTACAGGGTCTGCCAGTTCAGATTTGGTCAAACAACCGAACAGCTGTTGCATACATCAATCACCAGGGAGGGACTCGCAGTTGGGGTGCCCTCCGGGAAGTGTCTCTGATCCTTCAGTGGGAAGAGATCAATGTTCCTTGCATATCAGCAGTTTACATTCCGGGGATAGAGAATGTGGAGGCAGACTCCCTGAGCAGGGGATGTTCTCGCCAGGGAGAATGGTCTCTCAATCCAAGGGTCTTTCAGTTCCTCTGTCACAAGTGGGGGACTCCACGGTTGGACCTGTTTGCTTCTCGTCACAATCACAAGCTGCCAGCTTTTGTGTCTCTATCCCAGGATCCTCTGCAGTGGCAGCGGATGCCATGTCTCTAGTCTAGAAAGATCTGGGGTTCCTATATCTGTTTCCCCCATTCTTCATGATCAGCAAGGTGGTGCGCAAGCTAGCACTGGAGGAGGCGCCAGCAATTCTGGTGGCTCCAAGGTGGCCAAGACGTCTGTGGTACGCAGACATCGTAAGGCTGGCAGTGGATCAGTTCCATCTGCCTCTTCTTCCAGATCTCATCACTCAGGGTCAACTTTGTTAACCCAATTTACAAACGCTGGCTTTGGCGGCATGGCTGCTGAAGTCTCCATCTTGAAAGAAGAAGGTCTTTCTGATGTGGTTATTTAGACTCTTATTAGAGCTAGGAAGAAGTCTTCCTCTGTCATTTATTACAGGACTTGGAGGTCCTATATTGATTGGCGTGAATCCAGGGCTTTGCCCTGTAGAGTGCTTTCTATTCCTAGAAATTCTGGAATATCTGCAACGAGGTCTGGATATGGGATTCCAGATTAGTACTTTGAAAGGGCAAGTCTCTGCCTTGGCAATTTTCTTTCAAAGATCGTTTGCTCTTCATCCTTTGGTTAAGACCTTTTTCCAAGGAGTCGCGCATGTGCGGCCTCCCAGAAAGCCTTTACTTCCTGTTTGGGATCTTAATTTGGTGCTTTCGGCTATGCAAGCTGCTCCCTTTGAGCCATTGCAGGATATTCCTTTCCCTATTCTTACTCAGATGGTTGCCTTTTTGGTTGCTATTACTTCTGTCCGCCGAGTTTCTGAACTGGCTGCTTTGTCTATTCAAGCCCCTTATTTTGAGAGGCATCAAGATAAGGTTTTTTTACGTTTTAAACCGGATTTCCTTCCTAGGTGGTGTCTGCTTTCCACCTAAATCAGGATATAGTTCTTCCTTCCTTGTGTCCTAAACCTAGTAACGACAAGGAAAGGGTCTTACATTCTTTGGATGTAGTTCGTTGTGTTAAGTATTATTTAGTTACTACCTCGGCCTTCCGCAAGACGGATGCCTTTTTTGTTGTGCCTTCTGGGCCCAAGAAGGGTTTTACTCCTGCCAAAGCTTCCCTTAGTAAGTGGATACGTCAGGTTATCATTGGGGCCTATATGGCTAAGGGGAAGGTTCCCCCTTTTCGTGTCCCCGCTCATTCTACTCGTGCTATTGGAGCCTCTTGGGCCTTTCAGCACCAAGCTTCTGTTGAACAAGTCTGCAAGGCTGCGACTTGGTCTTCTGTGCATACTTTTTCTAAGTTTTACAAGGTTGATGTGCGGGCCTCAGCGGATGCTGTTTTTGGCCGCAAAGTTCTGCAAGCTGCAGTAATTTAAGTTATGCATTATTCCTTTGGGATCCCCACCCATTATAGACACTGCTATTGGATGTCCCAAGTGTTATGGATATCGGGAAGTGGGGGGTGTGACATACTAGGAATAATACCTGTCAGGACTGTACCAAACACCCGTCTGTCTTGAACTGGTATCCCCCAATCTCCACCGCCACTTCCGCCTATAGACAAGCCCCCGCTTGTAGGAGACGCGGGTAATGCCTCTCCCAGTCGGTTGCCCCCAGGACTTATAAGGCGCAAAGGATACCAGCTTAAGGTGCAGAAAGATGTTTGGCAGGGAATCCCGCACGAGGATGCCGGATGACAGAGTCCGAATTACAGGCCGAGGTCAAACCAGGAGGTCACGGGGCGAGGTATCCAGAGGAGGTAACGAAAGGATGGTCGAGGCTAGCCGAGGTCAAATCCAGGAGGTCACGGAGCGCAGTACAGAAGGGTCAGGCAAGGGCGTAGTCGGGCAAAGCAGGAGGTCAGGGCAGGCAGCAAGCAAGAGAAGTCAAAAAAAGTCAGCAACGCACATCCAGAACCCAAAGGCTATAACGGGCACTGGGAACCCGGAGCCGAAGGGCTTTATAATAAATGCTGGCCATTGGGGAAAAGGGGAATTGGAGGGAACCTGAGTGATTGGTGCGACACCGGATCATGGGATAGGTCCCAGGAGCTGGACGGCCCAGGCCAGACAGGCCGACCAGTCCCTGGGCTCAATCCCAGGATCCAGCCAGAGACTGGATACTTCAAACTTGCCCCCGGCGGGCGCGCTGGGGAAAGCGCCGCCGGGAGGCATAAAAGAGACGTGCGCGCGCGCGCGCGCGAGCACGTTGAGTGTCGGGCGCGCCCCCGGCAGGAGGGGAAGGTGCCGCATCCCCGGAGGGAATGACAGGCCCGCGCAGCCGCGCGGAGCACGTTGCCACACCGGCTCCAGCAGCGTCCCGCGCCGCCAGCCCCCGGACCCCACGACGGCGCTGAGAAGACGGCGGACCCGGAGACAAGCGACCAGCCGCCCGCCGGGAGCCACCTGACAGCGCGCCGCGGGACCAGGGACGGCGATGAGGTAAGTGCCTAACATTACCCCCCCCCTGAGGAGGGGCCACTGGACCCTCCAAGCTGGGTTTCAACGGATTCTCTCTGTGAAATCTCTTCACTAAATTCTGCGCATGAACTTCTCTGGCCGGAACCCAAGATCTTTCTTCCGGGCCGTACCCCTTCCAGTCAATTAAATACTGAAGAGAGTTTCTAAACAGGCGGGAGTCAAGAATCCGGGCAATCTCAAATTCCTGATGCCCATCGACTAGCACAGGCCCAGGGGAATTATTGGGTTCATGGTTTCTTGCAGGCTTAAGAAGTGAAACGTGAAAAGATCTACAAATTTTCATGGAAGAAGGGAGGGCTAACTGGTACGTAACCTGATTGATCTTCCGTGTTATGGGGAAGGGGCCGATAAATTTAGGCCCTAACTTAGCGGAGGGCTGGCGTAAGGCTAAATTCTTGGTTGAAAGCCAAACCCAATTTCCCACCTCATAACTAGGATTAGAAGAACGTTTGCGATCTGCAAACTTTTTCTGTTGAAGAACAGCCTTAGTTAGATGTTGCTGGATCTTATTCCATTCCCCTGGCCATTTGGACAGCCATTCATCCACGGAGGGAACTCTAGAGGGTTGGTCAGAAAGGGCAGAAAACTTCAGGTCCTTGCCATAGACGCAATGGAAGGGAGAAACCCCCGTGGAGGAATGTGAGGCGTTGTTTAATGCAAACTCAGCAAACGGTAGGAAGAAGGCCCAATCCGTCTGAGTATCGGCCGTAAAACAACGCAAGTACTGTTCTAAAGATTGGTTAGTTCTTTCGGTTTGTCCATTCGATTGAGGATGAAAAGCCGAGGACAAAGAGACGGTGAAACCCAACTTAGAACAGAAGGCCCTCCAAAAACGGGAGACGAATTGGACCCCCCTATCCGAAACAATATCTACTGGAATACCATGAATTCTAAAAATGTGAGTGACAAAGAGTTGAGCTAATATTTGAGCTGAGGGAAGTTTTTTTAAAGGGATAAAATGAGCCATCTTGCTAAAGCGGTCCACTACTACCCAAATAACTGTAAATCCCTGGGAAGGGGGCAGATCAGTAACAAAGTCCATGGCCAGATGGGTCCATGGGGAGGCAGGAGTGGGCAACGGTAGCAGCGGGCCTTCAGGAGAGTCTTAAAGACTTACTCCGAGCACAGACTTTACAGGCTAAGACAAAATTCTGAGCGTCCTTTCTCATGGATGGCCACCAAACTTGGCGCGTCAATAGGCTAATAGTTTTCTTGATCCCCGGATGACCCGCTGTTTTAGTATCATGAAAATGAGACAAAAAGGCAGTGCGGTAACGAGAGGGCACAAACTGGACAGACTCAGGTTTCTCAGGTGGAGCTTCGGCTTGGAACTGAGCTAGATCAGGAAGTTGGGGTTGGATGGCGGCTACCACCAGGGAGTGGGGTAAGATGGGAATATCCACTCTTTCGGGCGAGTTAGGGAAAGAAAAACTCCGAGACAGGGCATCCGCTTTAACATTTTTGGACCCAGGTTTATAGGTGATAGAGAAGTTAAACCGGGAAAAGAACAAGGACCAGCGAGCCTGTCTTGGAGTTAGTCTTTTTGCAGATTGAATGTATTCCAGATTTTTATGATCTGTAAAGACCGTAACTGGGTACTGAGCCCCCTCCAGCCAGTGTCTCCATTCCTGGAAGGCCAGCTTGATAGCCAATAATTCTCTGTTGCCAATATCATAATTTCTCTCGGCCCCAGAGAACTTTTTGGAGAAGAAAGCACATGGATGGAGGCGTTCAGGTGACCCATGATATTGTGACAAAACCGCCCCCACGGCAAATTCCGAGGCATCCACCTCCACATAGAAGGGTGATTGCTCATCCGGGTGAACTAAGACCGGGGCGGAGCTAAACACTCTTTTCAGATTCTCAAAGGCCTGAACGGCTTGAACTGGCCAAACTGAGGGGTACCCGCTTTTCTTGGTAAGATTAGTCAATGGAGTTACTAGAGAAGAAAAGTTCTTAATGAACCTTCTATAAAAATTAGCGAAGCCCAGGAATCTCTGCAGGCCCTTCAGATCCTTGGGCTGCTCCCACTCTAAGACTGCCTTCACTTTAGACTGATCCATGGATAGACCAGATTTAGAAATAATATAGCCGAGAAACGGAACCTCGGATACCTCAAATTGACACTTCTTTAACTTGGCATATAAACAATTTTCCCTGAGTTTTTGCAACACAATACGCACATGTTTGCGGTGTTCCTCCAGGGATGAAGAAAAAATCAAAATGTCGTCTAAATAAACGACCACAAATCGGCCAAGATAGTCCCTAAAAATTTCGTTTACAAAACTTTGAAAGACCGCGGGGGCATTGCACAAACCAAATGGCATTACCAAATACTCATAGTGCCCCTCAAGGGTATTGAAGGCCGTTTTCCACTCGTCCCCCTGCCTAATTCTGATGAGGTTATAGGCCCCCCGAAGGTCGAGTTTGGAAAACACCTGCGCCCCAACCACCTGTGTAAATAACCCCTCAATAAGTGGCAGGGGATACTTATTTTTAACAGTAACGTTATTTAAACCCCCGATAATCAATACAGGGGCGGAGCCCCCCATCTTTCTTTTCTACAAAAAAGAACCCTGCTCCTGCCGGGGAAGATGATGGCCGAATAAACCCCTTCTCTAGGTTTTCCACAATATATTCCCGCATGGCGATGGTTTCAGCTCGGGTTAGATTAAATATTCTTCCCCTCGGAGGCATGGTACCGGGGAGTAGTTCGATAGGGCAATCCCATGGTCTATGGGGAGGAAGTTTGTCCGCCGCCTTTTCAGAAAAGACGTCGGCAAATTCTAAGTACGGAGTGGGGATTCCAGCTGGGGACAGTTGCGCAACCCTGACCGGGAATTTCAAACAATTCTGAAAGCATTGGTGCCCCCACTTTATGATTTGCCCTGAGACCCAATCAATTTGGGGATTGTGCTCTCGCAACCATGGCAATCCCAGAATTAAAGGGGTGCTAGGCATACTCAAGACTAAAAAACTAATCACTTCAGAGTGATTAGCTCCCACCTTGAACTGTACGGGAAGGGTTCTGAACTGAACTAAGCCTCCGGCCACAGGTGTGCCGTCAATGGCAGAGACCCGGATGGGAGTTGGCAAGGACTGGAGCGTAATTCCTAAACTCTGAGCTAGCTCAGAGTCAAGGAAGTTCCCGGCTGCTCCGGAGTCTATGAGAGCCTTTAAATTCAGAAACTTAAAATTAATCTTTATCTGGACTGGAAAAAGAACTGGAGACGATACTTGAGGTGATACCTTACAGCCTAGGAGGGCCCCCTCGAAACCCCCTAGGCTCTGGAGTTTCCCGACGGCTTCTTTGGGCATAATCTGACCATATGGCCGGTTCCACCACAATACAGACAAAGCCCCTCGGATAAGCGTCGACGTCTCTCGACTTCGGTGAGCCTTGTGGCACCCAGTTGCATGGGCTCTTCCGAAGATTGTGCTAGTGGGGCCTCGGACCTTGAAGCTGTCTCAGCAAGCGACCCTTTTTCTTGGCGTCTTTCCCGAAGCCGACGGTCAATGCGAATGGCGAGGTGCATTAACTCGTCTAGGGTCTGAGGTTCCGGATGATTCACCATTGTGTCCTTGACGGATTCAGCCAAACCAAGCCGGAATTGGCCGCAGAGGGCAGGATTGTTCCAGCGGGAGTCTACTGCCCAGCGACGGAATTCCGAGCAATAATCTTCGGCTGGACGGCGTCCCTGGCGAAGAGTACGCAACTTAGCGTCAGCTGTGGCCCCTTTGTCGGGATCGTCATAAAGAACCTCCATCGCGGAGAAAAAACTGTCCACAGAGAGACGAACTGGATCCTGGGATGCCAAACTAAAGGCCCAGGACTGAGGATCACCTTGAAGGAGGGAGATAATCAAGCCGACCCGCTGCTCTTGTGACCCTGAAGAGACAGGACGGAGCTGGAAGTACAATTTGCAAGAGTCCCGGAAGTTGGCAAATTTTGCCCTGTCACCGTGAAATTTTTCCGGGAGTGGAATTTTGGGTTCCACCAACGTTGCGGCCGGGGCCCCCTGAGGACTGGGGACGTTAGGAGCAGGACGGTTCTCCTGGGCCGCAACCCGATGAGCCAGGTGCTCCACCGCCGCTGTTAAGGCTTGCACCTGTTCCAGGATTTGGTCCATTCTTCAGGCCCGTTATACTGTCAGGACTGTACCAAACACCCGTCTGTCTTGAACTGGTATCCCCCAATCTCCACCGCCACTTCCGCCTATAGACAAGCCCCCGCTTGTAGGAGACGCGGGTAATGCCTCTCCCAGTCGGTTGCCCCCAGGACTTATAAGGCGCAAAGGATACCAGCTTAAGGTGCAGAAAGATGTTTGGCAGGGAATCCCGCACGAGGATGCCGGATGACAGAGTCCGAATTACAGGCCGAGGTCAAACCAGGAGGTCACGGGGCGAGGTATCCAGAGGAGGTAACGAAAGGATGGTCGAGGCTAGCCGAGGTCAAATCCAGGAGGTCACGGAGCGCAGTACAGAAGGGTCAGGCAAGGGCGTAGTCGGGCAAAGCAGGAGGTCAGGGCAGGCAGCAAGCAAGAGAAGTCAAAATCCAAGATCCAAAGTACACAAAGTCAGCAACGCACATCCAGAACCCAAAGGCTATAACGGGCACTGGGAACCCGGAGCCGAAGGGCTTTATAATAAATGCTGGCCATTGGGGAAAAGGGGAATTGGAGGGAACCTGAGTGATTGGTGCGACACCGGATCATGGGATAGGTCCCAGGAGCTGGACGGCCCAGGCCAGACAGGCCGACCAGTCCCTGGGCTCAATCCCAGGATCCAGCCAGAGACTGGATACTTCAAACTTGCCCCCGGCGGGCGCGCTGGGGAAAGCGCCGCCGGGAGGCATAAAAGAGACGTGCTCGCGCGCGCGCGCGAGCACGTTGAGTGTCGGGCGCGCCCCCGGCAGGAGGGGAAGGTGCCGCATCCCCGGAGGGAATGACAGGCCCGCGCAGCCGCGCGGAGCACGTTGCCACACCGGCTCCAGCAGCGTCCCGCGCCGCCAGCCCCCGGACCCCACGACGGCGCTGAGAAGACGGCGGACCCGGAGACAAGCGACCAGCCGCCCGCCGGGAGCCACCTGACAGCGCGCCGCGGGACCAGGGACGGCGATGAGGTAAGTGCCTAACAATACCATTTTGTGAGATACTCACCTGTAAAATGGTTATTACGAGTGTCACACCCCCCACTTCCCCCGCCCTTTTTTGTTCGAGGGATCCTTTATATGGTGATTATTATTTCAATTAATTTTACAATTATTGAATATAATTGGCTCTTCCTGGTTCTTCACTGCTGTTTAAAAAGACTGAGGAATAGTGGGAGGAACCCAGTACTTATGGACCAGGAGGGGCTCCTTTTTTCCATATCATCTCTGCAAGATCGCCCTCTACAGTCCGGGTTCCCCAAGTGTTATGGATATCGGGAAGTGGGGGGTGTGACATACTCGTAATAACCATTTTACAGGTGAGTATCTCACAAAATGATATTTTTGGGCTTGACCAATTCTTCTGTGCTTAACACCCCTGACGCTACCTCCCTTAAGGATAACGAGGATAAGCGCTTTGATCAGATGGCTTGTCATGCGTTTGTCAGTGTGGGATCGGCCCTGTGGCCGGCTTGTTCATCTGCTCTAGTGTCGCTTGCTACCAGGTCCCTGATCAGGGACTGGCTGAATGATGGTCAGTTTGATCCGGATAGCGCTGAGTTCACTACTCTTAAGAGGTGTGAATTGTTCATGGATTTTGTTTTGTCTGCTATGGAAGATTCTATCGTCATGTGTAGCAGGACTTCGACCTTATTGGTGGCCATGCGCAGATTGGTCTGGCTGCGTCAGTGGACGGCGGATTTTGGGGCCAAGAAGTTGCTTACGGCTCTTCCCTTCATGGGTACGAGGCTGTTTGGAGACAAATTGGATGCTGTTGCTAAGAGACGTAGGTTACCTCAGTGGAAGAAGCAGCGCCGTCTCTTTCGGGGGGCTGGTTCCTTCGTCCCTTCCTTTTGTGGAGCCAGAGCGGTTAGGGGTCTGCCTGTCTCTGGTGTCAGGGGCTCGTCCTGGAATGGGGCAGAGGTCGGGCGTGCCCTGGGGTTCCAAGCCTAAGCCCGCCGGTAAGCCGGCTCAGCAATGAAGGGGCGCCCTCACCCGAACGGGTGGGGGGACGGCTGCGGCTCTTCTTCCAGGTCTGGGCCCGGGAGGTCACAGACAATTGGATCCTGGAAGTGGTCTCGTCCGGGTACAAACTGGAGTTCGAGTACTGGCTGCCTCCAAGGTTCTTAAGGTCCCGGGTGCCCTCGGACCATCAGGCTGCACAGGGGCTCCTGTTAGCGGTAAGAAACCTTCTGGACATGGGAGTTATTTGCCCGGTGCCTCAGTCGGAGAGAGGCAGGGGTTACTACTCCAACCTTTTCACGGTACCCAAAAAGGAGGGTTCGGTGAGACCCATTCTAGATCTCAAGGTTCTAAACAGGTTTATCAGAGCCAAAAAGTACCACATGGAGACTCTGCGCTCCGCTATCATTTCCCTTCACCAGGGGGATTTCATGACATCCATAGACATCAAGGATGTGTATCTGCATTTTCCTATCTTTCAGGCGCATCAGAGATTCCTACTGTTTGCAATAGAGGATCAACATTATTAATTCGTAGCTCTTCCCTTCGGTCTGACCTCGGCACCGAGGGTCTTCACCAAGGTTTTGGCGGGCGTAATGGCTCTGCTCAGATCGCAGGGCATTCGCATTGTGCCTTATCTGGACGATCTGTTGATTTCAGCTTCTTCCCTTCAGCAGGCGGAACTGGACACCCACCCGGTGGTGTCGACCCTGGAGAGGTTCGGGTGGGTGATCAACCGCACCAAGTCTTCTCTTTCCCCGTCTTGAGTGATTTCATTTCTGGGCATGACTCTGGATACCAGTCTGGCCAGAGTGTTTCTGCCCCAGGCCAAGGTGCAGGGGATTCAGGACCTGATCCGCCTTCTACTGGCCAGTCCTTGTCCCTCTATCCGACAGGGGATGAAACTGGTGGGTCTGATGGTGTCCTCCTTCAAGGCGGTGCCGTTTGCAGTTTCACATGAGATCTCTTCAACTTCTCCTATTGACGTATTGGGACAGGAGTCCACTGTCATTTGAACAACCTTTCAAGGTGTCTCCCAGGGTTCGGCAGTCATTTTGGTGGTGGCTGGACTCAAGCAATCTGGTGAAGGGCAGATCTTTTCTGGCCCCTTGTTGGGAGACGGTTACCACGGATGCCAGCCTGTCGGGCTGGGGAGGTTATTGGAAGAGTCATCAGTTCAGTGGGGTGTGGGGTCCCCAGGAGGCTCACACCCCCATCAATGTATTGGAGCTCAGAGCCATTCGTCTGGTTCTGGCTCGGTTGACTCCACAGTTACGGGGTCTTCCGGTTCAGGTGCATTCGGACTACCGAACGGCAGTGACCTCGCAGCAGGAGTGCCCTCAGGGAAGTCTCTCTGATCCTGCACTGTTCCTTGCCTTTCATCGGTCTACATTCCGGGAGTGGAGAATTCGGAGGCGGATTCTCTGAGCAGGGGATCCTCTCGCCACGGAGAGTGGTCTCTCAACCCCGAGGTGTTTCTGGATCTTTGCTGCAGGTGGGGGACTCCGGAGGTGGATCTCTTTGCCTCAAGGCACAATCACAAACTTCCGGCCTTTGTGGCTCTTTCTCAGGATCCTTTGGCCTTGGCAGTGGATGCCTTGTCACTGGCTTGTAAGGACCTGGGCTTTCTGTACCTGTTTCCACCTGTCTCCATGCTGGGCAAGGTAGTTCGCAAACTGGTTCTAGAAAGGGCACCAGCGATTCTGGTGGCTCCAAGGTGGCCAAGAAGGCTTTGGTTCGCAGATGTTGTAAGGCTGGCCGTGGACCAGTACCGGCTTCCCTTGCTGCCGGACCTGCTATCTCAGGGTCGTCTGTTTTACCCCAATTTACAAACGCTGGCTTTGACGGCTTGGCTGCTGAAACCTTTATCTTGAAAGAGGAAGGTTTGTCTGAGGCGGTTGTTCAGACCCTGATTAGGGGTAGGAAGCGGTCCTCTTCTGGCATTTACTATAGGACCTGGAGGTCCTATATTGATTGGTGTGAGGCTAGGGCCTTGCCTTGTAGGGTTTTTTCTGTACCCAGAATTTTGGAGTTTCTTCAACATAATGTGGACCTGGGGTTCCAGCTTAGTACTTTGAAAGGACAGGTTTCTGCCTTGTCGGTTTTCTTCCAGAGGTTTTTTGCTTTACACCCGCTGGTTAAGACTTTTTTCCAGGGGGTGGCGCATGTGCGGCCCCCTCGAAAAGCTGTAGTTCCTGTTTGGGATTTGAATTTGGTTCTGCAGGGTCCGCCTTTTGAGCCGCTACATGATATTGCTCTTTCGGTTCTCACTCAGAAGGTTGCCTTCTTGGTGGCGATTACCTCGGTTCGGCGTGTCTCTGAGTTGGCGGCTCTGTCGATTCAGGCCCCTTACTTTGAGAGACACCAGGATAAGGTGGTTTTTCATTTTAAACCGGATTTCCTGCTTAAGGTGGTGTCTGCTTTCCACCTCAATCAGGATATTGTTCTCCCTTCCTTGTGTCCTAAGCCTAATAATGACAAGGAGAGGGTTCTGCACAACTTGGATGCTGTTCGCTGTGTGAAGTACTATTTGGTGACTACTTCTTCCTTCCGCAAGACGGACGCTTTTTTCGTGGTGCCCTGCGGGCCCAGGAAAGGTTTGACACCTGCGATTAGCAAATGGATTCATCAGGCCATTGTTGGGGCCTATTCTGCTAAGGGGAGGACTCCCCCGTTTAGGGTCACTGCGCACTCTACTCATGCTGTGGGTGCCTCCTGGGCTTTTCAGCACCAGTCTTCTGTTGAACAAGTTTGTAAGGCTGCTACTTGGTCTTCTGTTCATACTTTTTCCAAGTTTTACAAGGTTGATGTGCGGGCTTCAGCGGATGCTGTTTTTGGCCGCAGGGTTCTGCAAGCTGCAGTGTTTTGAGTTGGTGCATTCTTTGCTGTTTATGGTTCCCACCCTTGACGGACACTGCTATTGGATGTCCCAACTGTCAAGACTTATTGAAGCGGAGTGTATGTCACACTTGGAATAATACCGTTTTGTGATTACTCACCTTTAAAACGGATATTATAAGTGTGACATACACTCCGCTTCACCCCACCCTGTTTGATATTCTGGACCCTTTATATGGTGAACCATTGGTTTTTATGTTAATATTGTTATATTTGGTTCTTCCTGGTCCCTTTACTGCTATCTTACACTGGGGAATTGGTGGGAGGTCCCAGGTAGTTATGGACCGGGAGGGGCTTCTTTTTTGCATTCATCGCTGCAAAAGTTCGCCCTCTACTGGACATAACCCAACTGTCAAGACTTATTGAAGCGGAGTGTATGTCACACTTATAATATCCGTTTTAAAGGTGAGTAGTCACAAAACGGTATTTTTGCTGTGTGTGTGCATGTGCTTATGGCCACATATCTTGTGTCTTTCAGGAGGACTCCCTGTGCCTTGCTTAACCTCCTTAGTGGTGATCCCGAGCGTGACTCGGGGTTAATTTGCGCTGTAAGTAGCGGTAACCCCGAGTCACGCTCGGGATCTATTTGGCAGAGGAGCAGGGCGGCGCAGTCTCCTTACCTTCTCCCTGCGATCCAGCGATGTCCCCGCTGTGATCGCAGGTGAGAGCTGCGGCTGTGGCGTCCGTCTCACTTCCTGGTTCCGTCTCTGTGAGCCGCAGAGGCTCATGGGGGCGGAGCCGTGCGTCAGAGACAAATGTAATGGTAACGCTTTCGTTACCATTACATTTGCCTCTATCATAACGCCAGGGGGGTTAAAAGGGGGTTATCCCAGTCCTAGGGTCCATAGCTGTAATTTGGGGCACTTACAAATCCTCCCACTCGGGACTTAAAGGGGCATCCCGGGTTGCTTACCAGCATAATTCCATCTGGTCATTGCGACTACCTTAAAATCACCATATGGAGGCTCCACAGGATACTGGGCTTGGGCTCCCTTTGGGGCAATCCTGGCTATGTGTGGGTTGTGGGGTACCCCTTATGGGGGAGAATGTACTAGTTTGCATACCATGTGCGCAACAGGCCATTACGCGGCAGTCGGGATCCCAGGCGTCTAGGTCCGTGCCTCCCGCCTCATCTCCTACCCCTCCCCGCATCATCCGTACCCCAAGTGACACTGTCATTAGTGGGGAGTCGCACTCGGATGTATGTGCTAGGCTGGCCAACCTCGAGAAAATTATTTCTAGCTCAGTGGGTAGAAAGGCCCCTGCAAAGAAAAGGCATCTGTCACCGGCTACTCCGGTAATTGATTTTGATGATTATGACTCCCCTGACTGGGCTGATTATTCCCCGCTCGAGGAGGGGGAATTATTTGAGGAATCTGAGACTGAGGAACTGCAGTTCTTTGATTCTGATGCCGGGCAGGCGCTGGGGGATGCTGTGGATACTCCCAGGGTCCTGACCCATCTATCAGAGATTCTGGGTATTTCTCCACCAGCGGAGGCCCCTCCGAAGAAGGGGGGATTCTTTGGGTTCTCTAAGCCCCGCTTGGAGTTTCCAAATCAGGATCATTTTGACAGCATGATTCTTAAAGAATGGGAGAAGCCGAGTCGCCTTCATGGTGTTCCTCAGGGATGGGATAGAAAGTATCCCTTTCCGGTGGACGCAGTGAATCGCTGGTCTTCCCCTCCCGAGGTTGATGCGCCCATCTTAGGACTGTCCAACACCTCCGTTGTACATACTCCTGACGCCACTACCCTTAAGGATGGCGAGGACAAGCGCATTGATCAGATGGCTTGCCATGCCTTTGCTAGTGTGGGTTCAGCCTTGCGGCCTGTCTGTACATCGGGCACTCGTGGCTGTGGCTACCAGTTCGGAGATCAGGGACATGTTAAATGGGTCCCAGCTCAACCCGGACAGCGTTGCATTCACAGCCCTTAAGAGGTGTGAATTGTTCATGAATTTTGTTTTGTCGGCTATGGACGACACTATTAACATGTGTAGTAGAACTTCGGCTCTGTTGGTGGCCATGCGCCGATCGGTCTGCCTGCGCCAGTGGCCGGCTGACATTGCGGCCAAGAAATCACAGCTCTGCCCTTCCTGGGAACGCGGCTGTTTGGAGACAAATTGGATTCTGTGGCAAAAGGTGGAAAGCTACCTCAGCGTAAGAAGCAGCGTCGCTTCTTTCGGGGGGCAAGCTCCTTCAGTCCTTCCTTTCACGGCGCCAGAGGGGGCAGAGGTCTTGCCTACTCTGGCTTCAGAGGGGGTTCCTGGAACAGAGGTAGAGGACGTGCCCGTCCAGCCTCTACCTGGGGTTCCAAGCTCGCTGCCAAGCCAGCTCAGCAATGAGGAGGCGCCCTCACCCTTACGGGTGCGGGGACGGCTGCGGCTCTTCTTCCAGGTCTGGGCCCAGGAGGTTACGGACAAGTGGATATTGGAAGTGGTCTCGTCTGGGTGCAAACTGGAGTTCAAGTACTGGCCTCCTCCCAGATTCCTAAGATCTTGGGTGCCTTCAGATCCTCGGGCGGCGCAGGGGCTCCTGTCGGCTGTAAAGAACCTCCTGGACATGGTGGTCATATGCCCGGTGCCTCTTTCAGAGAGAGGCCGGGGCTATTACTCCAACCTTTTCACGGTTCCCAAAAGGGATGGCTCCATAAGACCCATTCTGGATTTGAAGCTTCTCAGCAGGTTCATCAGAACCAAAGAATCCCCCCTTCTTCCCCCCAAGACCAGGTTCCGCATGGAGACTCTGCAGTCAGCCATCGGTTCCCTTCGTCAGGGGGATTTCATGACGTCCATAGACATCAAGGATGCTTACCTTCATGTACCAATTTTCCCAGCACACCAGAGATTTCTCAGGTTTGTGGTTGGAGATCAGCATTTTCAGTTTGTGGCCCTCCCGTTCGGGCTGACCTCGGCACCGAGGGTGTTTACCAAGGTTCTGGCGGGCATTATGACCCTGCTCAGAGCCCAGGGCTTTCGCATTGTGCCATATCTGGACAACCTGCTCATTACAGCTTCTTCCCTCTGCCAGGCGGAGCTGGACACCAGGACAGTGGTGATGACGCTGGATAGGTTCGGATGGGTGATCAACCACCCCAAGTCTTCTCTCTCCCCATCAAGGGAGATTTCCTTTCTGGGCATGAATCTGGATACCAGTCAGGCCAGAGTGTTCCTACCTCAGCCAAAGGTGCAGAGGGTTCAGGATCTGATACGTGTTCTCCTGACCAATCCTCGCCCTTCTATTCAGCTAGGGATGACTCTGGTAGGTTTGATGGTGGCCTCCTTCGAGGCAGTTCCCTTTGTTCAATTCCACATGAGGTCGCTACAACTCCATCTATTGCTGAAATGGGACAGATGTCCATAGTCCTTGGATCAGTCATTTCTGATGTCTCCCAGGGTTCGGCAGTCCCTTCAGTGGTGGCTGGAATCAAGCGATCTGATGAGGGGCAGATCGTTCCTGGCCCCTTGTTGGGAGACGGTTACCACGGATGCCAGCCTGTCGGGCTGGGGAGGTTTCTGGAAGGATCATCAGTTCCAGGGGTTGTGGGGTCCTCAGGAGGCTCACACCCCCATCAATGTCTTGGAGCTCAGAGCTATCCGCTTGGTTCTGTCGCGTCTGACACTTCACCTACAGGGTTTACCGGTTCAGGTTCAATCAGACAATCGAACTGCAGTAGCTTACATCAATCACCAAGGAGGGACTCGCAGCAGGAGTGCCCTCAGGGAAGTCTCTCTGATTCTGACATGGGCGGAGAGCAATGTTCCTTGCATCTCGGCAATGTACATTCCGGGAGTGGAGAACACGGAGGCGGACTCCCTGAGCAGGGGATTCTCTCGCCGAGGGGAATGGTTTCTGAACCACAGGGTATTTCGGGCCCTGTGTCACAAGTGGGGGACTCCGGAGGTGGATCTCTTTGCCTCTCGGCACAATCACAAGCTCCCAACCTTTGTATCTCTGTCTCAGGATCCTCTGGCCCTGGCAGTGGATGCCTTGTCCCTTGCCTGGAGGGATCTGGGGTTCCTGTACCTGTTTCCCCCCTTCTCCATGGCAGGCAAGGTAGTGCGCAAGCTGGCTCTAGAGGGGGCACCAGCAATTCTGGTGGCCCCAAGGTGGCCAAGACAGGTTTGGTTTGCAGACGTCGTAAGATTGGCGGTAGATCAGTACAGGCTGCCCCTGTTTCCGGATCTGATCTCTCAGGGTCAACTACGTTACCCCAATTTACAAACGCTTGCTTTGATGGCGTGGCTGCTGAAACCTTCATCCTGAGGGAGGAAGGTTTGTCTGAGGCGGTTATTCAAACCTTGATTAGAGATAGGAAGAAGTCTTCCTCTACCATTTACTATAGGACTTGGCGGTCCTTTATTGACTGGTGTGAGGCTAGGGCCTTACCTTGCAGGGTGTTTTCGATTCCTAGGATTTTGGAGTTTCTACAACACGGTCTGGATCTGGGGTTCCAGCTCAGTACTTTGAAGGGTCAGGTTTCTGCCCTGGCTGTCTTTTTTCAAAGGTCTTTTGCTTTGCATCATCTGGTCAAGACTTTTTTTCCAAGGGGTCACTCATGTTCGGCCCCCTAGAAAGTCTTTGGTTCCCGTTTGGGACCTAAATTTGGTTCTCTCGGCCCTCCGGGGGCCTCATTTTGAACCGATGCAGGATGTGGCTCTTTCTGTGCTCACTTAAAAGGTTGCCTTTTTGGTGGCTATTACCTCTGTTCGGCGTGTCTCTGAGTTGGTGGCTCTGTCTATTCAGGCCCCTTACTTTGAGAGACTCCAGGACAAGGTGGTTTTTTCGTTTTAAACCAGATTTCCTTCCTAAGGTGGTTTCTGCTTTCCATCTCAATCAGGATGTAGTTCTTCCTTCCTTGTGTCCTTAGCCTAGCAATGACAAGGAGAGGGTTTTGCACTCTTTGGATGTGGTTCGTTGTGTGAAGTACTATTTGGTTGCTACTTCTCCTTTTCGTAAGACGGACGCCTTGTTCGTGGTGCCTTCTGGGCCCAGAAAAGGTTTTGGCGCCCGCCAAGTCTACCATTAGTAAATGGATACGCTAGGCCATTGTTGGGGCCTATTCTGTTAAGATCACTGCTCATTCTACTCGTGCTGTTGGGGCTTCCTGGGCTTTTCAGCACCAGGCTTATGTTGAACAAGTTTGTAAGGCTGCTACTTGGTCTTCCGTTCATACTTTTTCAAAGTTTTATAAGGTTGATGTGCGGGCCTCAGCGGATGCTGTTTTTGGCCGCGAGGTTCTGCAAGCTGCAGTGGTTTAAGTTGGTGCATTTTTTTGCTGCATTTGGATCCCCACCCATGACGGACACTGCTATTGGATGTCCCATATGTCAAGAATAGTGGAAGCGGGGTGTGTGACATACTTGGAATAATACACACACCCCGCTTCATCCTGGCCTTTAGTATTCTGGATCCTTTATATGGTGAACCTTTTATTAAGAATGTTTTATTAGCTCTTCCTGGTCCCCTTACTGCTGTCATATACTGGGGAATGTGTGGGAGGTCCCATGTATTTATGGACCAGGAGGGGCTTTTTTTTTTTGCTTTCATCTCTGCAGAAATTCGCCCTCTACTGGACTATAACCCATATGTCATGAATAGTGGAAGCGGGGTGTGTGACATACTTATAATACCCATTTTACAGGTGCGTAATCACAAAATTGTATTTTTTTTAATGCCTTGTGCAACACAGCGCACATATGTGAACTAACCCATCTAGAATAATGTACAATGTTTCTTCTGCCTTGTAACTGCATTGCAATGCAGAGGAAGTGCAGAGGTGTGAACCGAGCCGAAGACTATTATGTGCTGCTTGGTGTTAGCTAGAGATGTGAAGCTTGCTGCTGTTCCACTCCAAGCAAAGGTGTTCAGTTTAGTTGTGACTTAACCTAAATCATTAAAGTCTTGACAAATCAGTTGGTTTACCTACAAGAATAACTCCATGCTTGGTAACGCCTATAAACCCCCCGTTAGACTTACTGGTAATGGATTCTTTTAAGAATACTTCAGCATCAGAAAAAATTGATTCTGTCAAGTATTGCGATATGAAATCAATTTATTATTTCTAGAATTGATTCTGACCCCCCCCCCCAGTAAAAACAAAAAACAAAAAACACCTGACCCCTCATTCGATGCGGCCAGCTCTCCTCTTCACCTGGGGGGCCTCCGATTCCCCCCTGGGTCTCTTCAGTCTTCTGGAGAGCGACCGACAGGCTCTCTCCCCCTTTCTTCCTGCCGCCCTCCCACGGGCGTCATTCTGGCTTGCTGTGGCTCAGCTGTCCAATGCGGCGATCCTCTGATCCCCTGCCTTTCGCCTCCCCCCTCCAGCAATCACTGCATCGGTCATCGGAACGGCGAGGGACACAGGAGCTGACAATTGGAGGTAAGTAAATACAAAAATATATATATATTCCCAGTATGTCACACTTGGGTAACTGTCCTGTAGAGGGCGATCTTGCAGAGATGACAAGAAAAAAAGGAGCCCCTCCTGGCCCATAAATACCTGGGACCTCCCACCATTCCCCAGTCTTTCGTCTCTGCAGTCGGCGAGCAAGTCAGAAGATGGGTGTCTCCTCCTTGCAGGTAGCCGGGGTAACCCCCCGGCCTTTTGTTTCTATTGCTGCCTGAACCTTTTTTAATTTAAACTATAGCAGTATGCCTTCCAGCCTAGGCTGAAGGTCCAGGCAATGGTAGGCTGCACCTTGTGGTGCATATGGGAGCTTGCTCCCCCGTGAAACCCCATACAGGGGTAGGCGGTGTCCGGGTTGGTGATCCCGGCTTGGGATGCCCCGTCCCTCTTACCCTTTCACCTATTGGTGTGGGTTCTCCCCCCTACCATGTCCCTCTGTGCCCCTTGGGGGGGAGGCCTTTTCTCCTGTGGGTTGTTTTACTTTATTTGGGGGAAACGGTGTGTGGATTGTGTGTGTGTGTGTGTTTGTATGTGTTTTTGCTGGGCCGGTTTCACTTTTCAACAGGTGCTCGTTGTGGCCCGTCCGCCCCGACCCCCCCCCCCCCGCTCGAGGCCGGCTTCTCTCAAGCACTCTTTCCGGCCTCGCTGCCTGCTTTGCTGCTCTCCCTCTCACTCCCTTGCTGCTGTGAGGGTTGACGGTCGCTGCTTTGATGCGGTGAGATTTTATTTATTTCACCATTTTTAACTGTCTTATATGGTGGGTGATGTGCATGTTGACACGTATGTCTGTTCTCATGTCTTCTAGGGACCCTTAGAGTTTAATTTAGGGTTCCCCAAAAAAAATCCTCCCACTTGGGACCTGAAGGGGCATCCCGGGTAGCTTAATAGCGTAAATCCCTCTGGTCATTGCGACTACATTAAAATCACCATATGGAGGCTTTTCAGGATACCGGGCTTGGGCTCCCCTCGGGGCAACCCCGGCAGTGTATGGGTTGTGGGGCATCCCTTGCGGGGGATAATGTACTTATTTGCATACCTTGTGCGCAGCGGGCCATAACGCAGCAGTCGGGGGCCCAGGCGTCTCGGTCCGGGGTCCCGGCCTCATCTCCTTCCCCACCCTGCCTTATCCGTACCCCTAGTGATGTTGTCACAGGTGGGGAGTCGCAATCTGATGTATGTGCCAGACTGGCTAATATTGAGAAATGTATTTCTGGCTCTGTTGCCAGAAAGGCCTCGGCTAAGCGAAAGCATTTGTCTCCAGCCACGCCGGCCTTTGAGTTTGATGATTATAATTTCCTAGACTGGTCAATTATTTGAGGATTCTGAGGGTTCTGACAATCAGCAGTTTGTTGGTGCTGATACTGAGCAAGGGCAGGGGGATGCTGTGGATACCCCGAAGGTCTTGGCTCACCTTTTTGAGGTTCTGGCAATTTCTCCTCCTGAGGAGGCCGCTCCTCAAAAAGGGGAATTCTTTGGGACTTCCAAGCCGCGCCTGGAGTTCCCAAATCAAAAGCATTTTGATGGCATTATTCTTAAGGATTGGGAGAAGCCTACTCAGCTTCCAGGTATTCCTCAAGGTTGGGATAAAAAGTATCCCTTTCCGGTGGACGTGGTAAAACGATGGTCGTCCCCTCCCGAGGTGGATGCCCCGGTGCTCGGGTTATCCAATACTTCTATTTTGCATTCTCCTGACTCCACCACTCTCAAAGATGGTGAGGATAAACACATTGATCAGATGGCTTGCCATGCGTTTGCTAGTGTCGGTTCAGCCTTGCAGCCTGTTTGTGCTTTGGCGCTTTTGGCAGTGGCTACCAGGTCTGTGGTTAGAGACCTGTTGAGTACCTCCAGGCTTGACCCGGCTAGTGATGAGTTCGCCGCCCTTAAGCGGTGTGAATTGTTCATGTCCTTTGTGCTTGCCGCCTTGGATGATACCATGGTCATGTGTGGTAGAACCTCGGCCTTGCTTGTAGCTATTCGGCGGTCGTATGGTTGCGCCAGTGGGCGGCTGATTTTGTGGCCTAAAAGTCGCTTAGAGCACTTCCCTTTGTGGGATTGCGGCTCTTTGGAGAAAGATTAGATTCTGTCACGAAAGGAGGGAAGTTACCTCAGCGTAAGAGGCAACGTCGTCCCTTTTGGGGGGCGGCCTCCTTTAACCCTTCCTTTCGTGGTGCCAGAACTGGCAGAGTTTTGGCCTTCTCTACCCTCAGAGGTGATTCCTGGAGTAGAGGCTGAGGTCGTGCCCGTCCAGGTCATAATTGGAGTTCCAAACCCAAGCCCGCTGTTAAGCCAGCTCAGCAATGAGGGGGCGCCCTCACCCTTGCGGGTGGAGAGACGGCTGCGGCACTTCTTCCAGGTCTGGGACCAGGAGGTCTCAGACAAATGGATTCTGGAAGTGGTGTCTTCCGGTTACAAGCTGGAATTCGAGATCCTGCCTCCTCCCAGATTCTTCAGGTCTCGAGTGCCTTCGGATTCACTGGCTGCACAGGGGCTCCGGGCGGCAGCAAGTTATCTGCTGGACATGGCTGTCATTTGCATAGTGCCTTTCGCGGAAAGGGGCTTGGGATTTTATTCCAATCTATTCACGGTGCCCAAGAAGGATGGCTCCGTTCGACCCATTTTGGATCTGAAGCTCCTCAATCGGTTTATCCGCTTCAGGAAGTTTCGCATGGAAACCTTGCGGTCAGCCGTCGATTCTCTTCGTCAGGGGGACTTCATGACGTCCATAGACATCAGGGATGCTTATCTGCATGTACCTATCTTCCTGGCAGACCAGCATTTTCAGTTTGTGGCCCTTCCATTCGGGCTTACCTCGGCTCCGAGGATGTTCACCAAGGTATTGGCGGGGGTGATGGCCCACCTCAGGGTCCAGGGCATTTGCATTGTACCATACCTGGACGACCTTCTCATTTTGGCTTCCTCTCTCAGCCAAGCGGAGCTAGACACCAGAGTGGTGGTATCCACGCTGGAGAGGTTCGGTTGGGAGGTTTCTTTTCTGGGTATGACTCTGGATGCCTTTCAGGCCAGGGTGTTCCTTCCTCAGCCCAAGGTTCTTCTGATCCAAGATTTGGTTCGGCTTCTGCTTTCCAATCCTCGCCCGTCTATCCGGCTAGGGATGAGATTGGTAGGTCTGATGGTGGCTTCCTTCGAGGCAGTCACTTTTGCCCAGTTTCACATGAGGACGCTTCAGCTCCATCTTCTAGCGATTTGGGACAAGTGTCCGCTGTCATTGGATCAGTCTTGTCTGCTGTCTCCCCGGGCTCAGCAGTCCCTTCAGTGGTGGCTAGTGTCAAGCAATCTGTTGAAGGGCAGATCCTTTCTGACCCCTTGTTGGGAAACGGTCACCACGGACGCCAGCCTGTCGGGCTGGGGGGGCTTCTGGAGGGAACATCAGTTCCAGGGGTTATGGGGGCCTCGGGAGGCTCATACCCCTATCAACGTTTTGGAGCTACGGACCATTTGGTTGGTTCTGTCTCGCTTGACTCTTCTATTGCAGGGATTGCCAGTTCAAGTCCGATCGGACGGCGGTCGCTTACATCAATCACCAAGGAGGGACTCACAGCAGGAGTGCCCTCAGGGAGGTATCTCTGATCCTTGTTTGGGCAGAGAGCAATGTCCCATGCATCTCAGCCATTTACATCCCGGGAGTGGAGAACACGAAGGCGGATTCCCTGAGCAGGATATCCTCTCTCCGAGGAGAATGGTCTCTCAGTTCCAAGGTATTCCAGTCCCTTTGTCACATGTGGACTCCGGAGGTGGATCTTTTTGCCTCTCGTCACGATCAGAAGCTTCCTGCCTTTGTGTCTCTGTCTTAGGATCCTCTGGCCCTGGCAGTGGATGCCATGTCCCTTGCTTGGCGGGAACTGGGGTTTCTGCACCTGTTCCCCCCTTTCTCCATGGTGGGCAAAGTGGTGCGCAAGCTGACTCTAGAAGGGGCACCAGCAATTCTAGTGGCTCCAAGGTGGCCAAGACGAGTGTGGTTCGCAGACGTCGTGCGGCTGGCAGTAGATCAGTTTTATCTGCCTCTTCTTCTGGATCTTATCACCCAGGGTCAGCTACGCTACCCCAATTTACCAACGCTGGCTTTGACGGCGTGGCTGCTGAAACCTCCATCTTAAAGGAGGAAGGTCTTTCTGATGCGGTGGTTCGGACTCTTGTTAGAGCTAGGAAGAGATCTTATATTAACTGGTGCGAGGCTAGGGCCTTGCCTTGTAGGGTGTTTTCTATTCCCAGAATTCTGGAGTTTCTTCAACATGGTCTGGACTCGGGGTTCCAGCTTAGTACTTTGAAGGGGCAGGTTTCTGCCCTGGCGGTTTTCTTTCAATGGTCTTTGGCCCTTCATCCCCTGGTTAAGACATTTTTCCAGGGGGTTACTCATGTGCGGCCTCCTAGAAAGCCCTTTCACGGCGGTTTGGGATTTAAACTTGGTTCTGTCGGCTCTCCAGGGGCCCCCTTTTGAGCCGGTGCATGATTTTGCTCTTTCTCTACTCACTCAGAAAGTTGCCTTTTTGGTGGCTATTACCTCTGTTCGGCCGCCTGAGTTGGCGGCCTTGTCTATTCAGGCTCCTTACTTTGAGAGGCACCTGGACAAGGTAGTTTTCCGCTTTAAGCCGGATTTCCTTCCTAAGGTGGTTTTGGCCTTCCACCTCAATCAGGATTTAGTTTTCCCTTCCTTGTGCCCTAAGCCTAGTAATGACAAGGAGAGGACCTTACATTCTTTGGATGTGGTTTGATGTGTGAAATATTATTTGGTGGCTACTTCTCCTTTTCGTAAGACGGACACCTTTTTCATGGTGCCCTCCGGGCCCAGGAAAGGTCTGGCGCCCGATAAGTCTTCCATTAGTAAATGGATTCGACAGGCCATTGTTGGGGCCTATTCTGCCAAGGGGAAGGTTCCCCCTTTTCATGTTACTGCTCATTCTACTCGTGCTGTTGGAGCATCTTGGGCTTTTCAGCATCAGGCTTCTGTTGAACAAGTTTGCAAGGCTGCTACTTGGTCTTCTGTTCATACTTTTTCCAAGTTTTATAAGGTTAATGTGTGGGCCTCAGTGGATGCTGTTTTTGGCCGCAAAGTTCTGCAAGCTGCAGTAGTTTGTTTGCATTATTGCCTTTTTGGGATCCCCACCCATTATGGGCACTGCTATTGGATGTTCCAAGTGTCATGAATATTCGGAAGCGGGGTGTGTGACATACTGGGAATAATACCATTTTGTGATTACTCACCTGTAAAATGGTTATTACAAGTATGTCACACACCCCGCTTCATCCCGCCCTTTTTTGGTTTTCTGGGATCCTTTATATGGTGAACCTTTTTCTTTGCTGTTTACATTTGGCTCTTCCTGGTCCCTTTACTGCTGTCTTATGGTGGGAGGTCCCAGGTATTTATGGGCCAGGAGGGGCTCCTTTTTTTCATGTCATCTCTGCAAGATCGCCGTCTACAGGACAGTTACCCAAGTGTCATGAATATTCGGAAGCGGGGTGTGTGACATACTTGTAATAACCATTTTACAGGTGAGTAATCAGAAAATGGCATTTTTTTTAATAAATACATTTTCTCTGTGTGGGTTTTTTCTGTTAACCCTTTGTGGACTGGTAAGGGATCTATGTGACCCTTATACCAGTTCACGAGGCTCTGGGACTGGCAAGTCACCTGCGGCTAGCGGGTGACTTTCCATTAACCCTGAGCCCCCCCCCCCATTACCTGCCTCCCCAAAGCCCCTGGAGCCATAGGCTATGCTGGCTCGTAGCCTGCAGGGCCATGTTTTTAGCCCTTAAAATTCCCCCCAAAAATGTAGTCCCTCCCCTATGTCTTTTTTTTTTAATAAAATTTAAAAAAAACGTGATATAAAAGCTCCCTGTTAGACTTACCGGTAACGGATTTTTCACGGATACATCAGCATGACCACCATGACCACCTATTACGCTCCATGTGGTCATGCTGAAGTCTAATTTGGAAAAGTTTGATGGTGGGAAAAAGGGGGGGTGTCAAGACTATTATTTTGAAAACGGAAACCTTAAAGGGATGGGCAAGTCAAATTTTAAAATCAATTACCTGGCGGCTTTCGTGATTCATTCAGTCCCACGCTCTGGTCTGGTCACGGAAAGGAAGGGGAATTACTTCCTGTCTTCAGGGCCTCCTGTCCATGATCCTGAACACAAATCAAAGTCTAAGGCTGGTGTCACCAGCTATGCCACTTTCATCACAGCAGACAGAACAAAATGTTGGCTCCCTTTAGGCTGGCCGTCGCTTCCCCTTCGCTCTCTCTGGTAGATCTGGGGGGGGGGGGTGCATGTCTTGTCTATATTATGTGTGTTATGATCCCTTGTTTGGTTGCACTGATTTCTTTTGCCGCCGCAGCCTTGTGCTCCGCGGACGGCGGCGACATCGCCTCAGGCGCTACTGCGCCATCATTGGCTGGCTTTGTCATGTGGGGGCGTTTTCACGCTCTTGGGGGGCCTTGCCGCTGACGCGTTCTGCATCACTGTCTCCGCGCCCCGCCCCTCGAGGTATATGCAGGCACCATTTTAGTTCCCTGCTGCGTGTGTCTGACGTCTCCCTATCGTGGTCCGTAAGTGCCCCTGCGGGCTGATTTATTTGGTATTTCTGTATTGCATATTTGCTTATGGGATCTTTTTTCTTATGGCTTGCAGGCGGGTCAAACGTTAGTGGTTTCTCCCGTTCCTATCTCCTATTGGAGGGCTATTGTATTTTATATCTCCCACTTCCCTAGCGGGCTATTGGGGCATCCCGGGTAGCCTTATTGGCGTCAATCCCAATTGGCCTATTGTGCCACAATAATCACCATATGGAGGCTTCTCATGATAATGTGCTTGGGGTTCTTTCGGGACAAGCTCGGCTGTGTGTGGCGTGTGGGGTATCCCCTATAAGTGATGATGTCAGGGTGTGTGTACACTGCGCCCAGCAGATGCTTGTGCTGCAGTCTGGGTTACCGGTGGCTGGACCTGCGCCCCCTCTGGCTTCGCCTACCCCCCCCACGCTTACATCTGACTCCCAGTGAGGTGCATACCAGTGGGGAGTCTCAACCTGATTTGGCTGCTCGGGTGGCCAGCATTTAGACACATATTGCTGGCTCTGGCCCGCGTAAGGCTTCTGCTAAGAAGCGCCATTTATCACCTGGCGTTTCCCTTTTTCCTATGGAGGCTGAGGAATTTTTTGATGTTACTGCTTATACCCCTCTAGAAGAGGTGGAATTATTTTCTGATTCAGAATCATCTGAGGAACATTCTAGGGTGTATGTTACCAATTCTGGGCCTGACCCATGGGCATCAGAGGATACTGACAGGCTTTTAGCTCACATTTTTGATGTACTATGTATCTCTCCTCCTGCCGTGGCTCCGTGGCAGCAGGGGGAGCTGTTTCACACTGTTAAACCACGCTTGGAGTTTCCTGAACAAACTCATTTTAATAATCTGGTGCTCAAGGAGTGGGAACAGCCTAGCCGGCTCCCCGGGGTGCCAAAGAGTTGGGATAAGCGGCATCCCTTTCCTGCTGAAATGGTTAAACGGTGGTCATGTCCTCCCGAGGTGGATGCTCCAGTTCTGGGGTTGTCCAACACATCCGTCATGCATTCCCCTGACTCTACTACACTGAGGGATGGGGAGGACAGGCACATAGATCAGCTGGCTTGCCATGCCTTTACCTGTGTGGGGACCGCGCTGCGTCCTGTCTGTGCCTCTGCCATTACGGCTGTTGCTATTAAAAGCCTGCTCAGGGGTCTCTTAGATGGGGCCCCTGATGATGCTGGTAGTGAAGAGTATAGAGCTCTTCTGCATTGTGAAGTATTTATTGCATATGTTCTCTCTGCCTTGGATGATACCATTAGAATGTGTGGCAGGGCTTCTGCCTTGTTGGTGGCGATACGGCACTCGGTCTGGCTGCGCCACTGGGCAGCTGACAACGCTGCTAAGAAGGCTCTCACTGGTTTTCTCTTCAAGGGGCTGCGCCTCTTTGGTGAACGTCTGGATTTGTTTGCTAAGGGAGGCAAGTTACCTCAGCGTAAAAGGCAGCCCCGGTCCTTTCAGGGTTCAGGTGCCTTTTCTCCTTTCTTCAAGGGCTCCAGAATTGGATGGGGAGCTTCCTTTGTTGGAGCCCGTGGAGATTTTTGGGGCAGGGGCAGAGGACGTGGCCGCTCTGGCCCCCCCTGGGGTCCCAAGACTAAGTCCTCCCCCAAGCCCCCTCAGGCATGAAGGGGCGCCCTCACCCATCTGGGTGGGGGGACGGCTTCGGCTCTTGGCTCATGTCTGGAGGCATCATGTCTCAGACCGGTGGATTTAGGAGGTAGTGTCCTCCGGTTACGAGATAGAGTTTGCAGCCTGGCCGCCCCCAAGATTCATCAAAACCCGGTTAGCTCAAAACCCCTTGTCGGCTCAGGGACTGTCCCTGGCTGTCCAATGCCTTCTGGAACTGGGTGTCATCTGCCGGGTGCCCTTGAGGGAAAGGCGCAAAGGCTATTATTCCAGTCTGTTCATTGTTCCCAAGAAAGACCCGTCTTGGATTTGAAGCTCCTCAACAAATTTGTCAGATTCAGACACTTTCGCATGGAGACTCTGTACTCAGCTGTGACTTTCCTACGCCCAGGGGACTTCATGACCTCTGTAGACATCAAGGATGCTTACCTTCACGTACCTATCTTTCCAGGTCATCAGAGATTCCTCAGGTTCGCTCTGTAGAATCAGCACTACCAATTTGTGGCCTTGCCCTTCGGCCTCACCTCAGCTCCCAGGGTATTCACCAAGGTGCTGGCAGGAGTGATGGCTCTGCTCAGATCTCAGGGCATTCGCATTCTTCCCTACTTGAACGACATGCTTATCGCCTAAGTCCTTCCATCAGGCAGCGCTGGACACTCAGCGCGTGGTGTCCACACTAGAGTCATTCGGCTGGGTGATCAACCACCCCAAATCTTCCCTGTCTCTTTCCATGGTGAAGTCCTTTCTGGGCATGATTCTGGATTCACCTCAGGTCAAGATCTTTGTTCCTCAGCAAGGTGGAGAGTATTCAAGAGAAAGCTCAGCTCCTTCTGTCTTGTCCTCATCCATCAGGCAGGGAATGCAGCAGGTGGGCCTGATGGTGTCCTGCTTCGAGGCGGTTCCATTTGCTCAGTTTCACATGAGGCCTCTTCAGCTTCACCTCTTGTCAGTATGGGATTGGGACCCTGTGTCCTTGGATCAGGCGTTCATCTGACCAGAGGGGACAGGACAGTCTCTATCGTGGTGGCAGGACTCAAGGAACCTGCTGGGGGGCAGATCCTTTCTGGCCCCCTGCTGGGAGACGGTCACCACGGACGCCAGTCTGACAGGTTGGGGGGCTTTTGGAAATCCCTGAAATTCCAGGGTCAGTAGGGTCCTCAGGAGGCCCATGCTCCTATCAAAATTCTGGAATTGAGGGCGATGAGGTTGGTTCTCGCCCACTTAACCCCACACCTGCGGGGTCGGGCTGTTCAGGTCCGCTCGGACAACCAGACGGGGGTTGCCTACATCAATCATCAGGGAGGGATCCGGAGCAAGAGGGCTCAAGGAAGTGTCCCTGATTCTGTCCTGGGCAGAGGAGAATGTTCCCTGCATCTCAGCTGTGTACATTCCGGGGGTGGAGAATCTGGAGGCAGACTCTCTGAGCAGGGGGACCTCTCGTCTGGGAGAGTGGTCCCTCAGCAGCAGGGTGTTTTGCTCCCTGTGCCACCGCTGGGGTCAGCCGGATGTGGATCTGTTTGCATCCTGTCACAATCACAAGCTTCCAGTCTTTGTCTCTCTGAAGCTCCTCAACAAATTTGTCAGATTCAGACACTTTCGCATGGAGACTCTGCGCTGTGTACATTCCGGGGGTGGAGAATCTGGAGGCAGACTCTCTGAGCAGGGGGACCTCTCGTCTGGGAGAGTGGTCCCTCAGCAGCAGGGTGTTTCGCTCCCTGTGCCACCCCTGGGGTCAGCCGGATGTGGATCTGTTTGCATCCTGTCACAATCACAAGCTTCCAGTCTTTGCCTCTCTGTCCCAGGATCCTCTGTCCTTGGCCATGGATGCTCTAGCAATGCCTTGGACAGGGTTTCAGCTCCTGTATGTGTTTCACCCTTTTCCCCTGCTGGACAGGGTGCTGCGCAAGATAGCTCAGGAAGGGGTGCCAGCCATACTGGTGGCCCCCTGTTGGCCAAGAAGAGTGTGGTTCGCAGACATCGTGCAGCTGGCAGTAGATCAGTACGCCCTGCCCCGGGTTCCAAATCTGCTCACTCAGGGGCACCTACGCCACCCCAATTTACAAACGCTGGCTTTGACGGCCTGGCTGTTGAAACCTCCATCTTGATGGAAAAAGGGCTGCCTGCCTCTGTGGTGAATACCATGATCAGGGCTAGGAAACGGTCTTCTTCTTCCATCTATTACAGGGTTTGGCGTACTTACATTGACTGGTGCGAGTCTAACTCGCTTCCCTGTCGTGTGTTTTCTATTGCTACATTCCTTCTGGAGTTTCTGCAACATGGTTTGGATCTGGGTCTTCAGCTCAGTACTCTGAAAGGTCATGTTTCTGCCTTGGCCATTTTTTTCCAAAGATCTTTTTGCTCAGCATCCCCTGGTTAAAACCTTTTTCCAGGGGGTTACTCACATGCGTCCCCCACGTAAACCTATGTTACCAGTCTGGCACTTGAACTTGGTCTTATCTGCCCTGCAGGGGTCTCCCTTTGAGCCCTTGCAAGGAGCTCCTTTGTCCATTCTTACGCTTAAGGTGGTCTTTTTGGTGGCTATCACTTCTGTGAGGCGTGTTTCTGAGTTGGCGGCGCTTTCCATCAAGCCTCCTTATTTTGAGAGACACCAGGACAAGGTGGTGTTTAGTTTTAAGCCAGATTTTCTGCCTAAGGTTGTTTCTGCCTTTCATCTCAAATCAGGCCCTTTTTTTGCCTTCTCTGTGTCCCAATCCTAGTACTTCTAAGGAGAGGGTTTTACACTCTCTGGATGTGGTCAGGACTCTGAAGTTCTACCTGGTGGCTACTGAACCCTTCAAGAAGACTGATGTTCTTTTTGTGCTCCTGTCTGGACCTAAGAAGGGTCTGGCTCCAGCTAAGTCCACTATCAGCAAGTGGATCCATCAGGCTGTGATACAGGCCTACTCTGCTAAGGGGAAGGAGCCTCCTTCCGCCTTACTGCTCACTCTACTCGTGCTATTGGTGCCTTTTGGGCTTTTCAGCACCAAGCTTCTGTTGAACAAGTTTGCAAGGCCACCACTTGGTCTTCTGTTCATACTTTTTCAAAGTTTTACAAGGTTGATGTTAAGGCCTCAGCTGATGCTGCTTTTGGTCGCAAAGTTCTGCAGGCGGCAGTAATTTAAACTGTCTGCTGTTACTTTTGGGGATCCCACCCTACCTTACGGACACTGCTATTGGATGTCCCAAGAGTAAGTAATATCTTCTGGAACAGGACGTGCTGTATACTTAGAATAATACAATTCTGTGATTACTCACCTGTAGAATTGGTATTATACGTATACAGCACGTCCTGTTCCACCCCACCCTTATCATTTTTCTTATTTACCTCTGTATGGTGATTGTTAAATTTTTGTAATGTTTATAGATCTCCCGGTTCCATTTTAACTGCTTTTCAATACTGGGGAATTTGTGGGAGGTCCCTGGTATATATGGGGCCGGGAGGAGCCACTTTTCTGTCTCTGCAGTCCAGCGCCATCTACTGGATGTATAACCCAAGAGTAAAGCATATCTTCTGGAACAGGACATGCTGTACACGTATAATACCAATTCTACAGGTGAGTAATCACAGAATTGTATTTTTTGCTTTCTGTCTGAAGAATAAGGAAGACTGTTAGGTATTCTGCCACTGGAATTTGAAGAACGCTATCCCAGCTCCTGCCACATTCCGTCCCCTCAAAAAAAAAATCACTCAGACACACAAATTAGTCTTTACATATGGGTCATTTCCTCCTGTAGTCAGTAGGGCAGACATGTGCTGGACATAATGCAAAGCTGAATCCCTCCCTGCCGGCTCTGCCTGCAGGATGAGATGTTGCCCATTTCAGTTCTTTACCTCTAGCAGGAGGTGTGTGATTTTTTTTTTTCCTCATGGTTCTGTCGATAAGCATTTTTTTCCTAGTGCACAGCACTGCCTGTTTCATGTAGTCCTTACATCTGGGGTATTCCGCCACAAGGTGGCGCAGTGGACTGCAGAAGATTTGTGGCTCCTCCCGGCCCCACATAAAAACAGGAATCACCCATAGACCTCCAGTGTTTCCTCTGCAGTCATACTGCGAAGATAGAAGATGGCTCTCTATGTTTCGCAGACGATCGGGGCAACCAAGCCTGCGGCCCTGCAAGTCTATTTCCACCCTCTTCCGGACCCTATTTGCCTCCCAGCCTCGGCTGTCGGATCGGGTGATGGTAGAGGAGCACTGGGGTCGGGTGCACGGGGAGCGCTGATCCAAGCCGCAGACCCTGTACCACAAAGGGTAGCCGGCCATAGGCTTTTTATGGTGAGCCTGCTGGGATGCAGATCTGCACTGCCTTTGTTCCTGTGTAGGGGTGACCTTGTTCCTTGTGCTTGGGGACTTGTGTTGGTCTTTCCTGTCTTTGGCTTGCTCTTCCCCTGTTGAGTTGTCTCCCTTGTCTCCCTTCCCTCTGGTCCCGTTAGACTGTGCGGCTCCTGTGCGGATTACTGGGCCTCCCCTATCAGATCCCAATTGGGACCATGGGCTCTATCCACCTCCAACCACGTCCAGAATACCACTACTAAATATTATAAAAACATATTAAATGTATTATTCATATATGTAATTAAAAACAGCTGTTGGACACAGTGACATTGTTACACATACATATAATGCCTATATATCCAAATATACAACAATAGAACTCTGTCAATATACAGACTGTTTGAATTGCTTATGTAAGTATGTTGATAATCTGTTCCGCAGGGTGGGCAAACTAGTTTCGCCTAACAATAGGCTTCATTAGTGCCCATAATCATATACCTATAAGAAATATACAGTAGCATCACTGAGTAAATCAGCATTGAACTTCATAAGCTTGGTCCAAAGATGGACACAAATGTTATAACACACATAATATATATACATAAATTCATACCTTCATTGTAATCAATGATGGACGCAATTAAAAGCAACCCATGGTTCCTGCAGTATAAAAGCTTAACAGCCTGTAAGGTAATCATAGACTTGCAATGCAAGAAAGAGATCAAGGTGCAGCCAGCAAACTATGTGGGACAGTAAACACCTAGAATAGATATACATATTAAATAGAGGTTAGGAGGGAGGTAACACAATCCGTGTTCCCCCCCCCCCACGTTGCCTTCTCATCAAGCTACATAGTGCATAAGGTAAAACTGCTTGCTGCGCTCTGCTATAGAGCTGCTAGGATTATTGTTTACACCACTATGCTAGATCATCATTAGGCAATTCTGTTCTCTATTCTAGGTGTTTACTGTCCCACATAGTTTGCTGGCTGCACCTTGATCTCTTTCTTGCATTGCAAGTCTATAACTACCTTACAGGCTGTTAAGCTTTTATACTGCAGGAACCATGGGTTACAATGAAGGTATGAATTTATGTATATATATTATGTGTGTTATAACATTTGTGTCCATCTTTGGACCAAGCTTATGAAGTTCAATGCTGATTTACTCAGTGATGCTACTGTATATTTCTTATAGGTATATGATTATTCTTGGTGTGCCACACACCCCGCTTCACTTCTTAAATATTCATTACTTCATGGGGTTAATCACCTGCAGGTGACGTAGTGCAGAGAGGAAGTCTTGTAACGAGCCCCACCTTCCGGCCTATATATACCTGGTACCTCCCTTCAATCACCAGTATTTTTCTCTCTGCGTGACAAGCAGAGGTTGGAAGTTTCCTGCTTACAGGTAGGTCGGGGCTTACCCCGCCACCCCCCTTTTGGTCTATTTCTGCCCGGTTTGAGTTGTATACCTCTATGGTGGATAGGAAGCCTCCCAGCTTAGGCTGCTCACCGGGTAATTGGTAGATGGCACTATTGGTGCCTAGGAGCTTATCTCCTCCGCTCATCCCCCTCTTTTGGGGGCAATGCGGCAATCCGGCATGGTGATCCGGAAATGGGATGCCCCTGTCCCGAGGGTCCCCGTAGCCCTTTCTCCCCCGTTCCGGTCCTTTCTCCCTTCACTTGGGGGGGGGGGGGGGGGGGTATAGAGGGTTGTGTATCTTGTATGATGTTTTCACTGTGTGTTATTTCTGTGTGTTCACTTTTACATAGTAACTGTTTTTTGACCGGGGCTCCGGGCAGATGCTTTAGGCATGGCCAGTGTATTTGGTCTGCTTTATGGGGGCGGGGCAGCGGACCGCGCTCAGCTAGCCTCAGTTGGTTCCCTCCCGCCTCCCTTCCTACCCCGCTGCTCCGTGCGGCAGCCTGTGTGGCTGCGCTTGTGTCTCTCTTTTCCCCTCCTCCTCCTCCGCCGGCTCGGTGTCAGCCAGCGCAGCTGGTGGCATTCCCCCGTTGATTAGAGCAGGGCGGCTCCCTGTGACGCGGGGGGGCGTGGCGCCGGCGGAAGCGGCGCCGGCGGAAGCGGCGCTCGGCGGCCTCAGCCTCACTTCCTTCATGTTGCGGTGAAAAGAGGTCACGTGGGGGGGGGCGCGCGCTGCAGCAACACATGAGTTTGTGTGCTGCGGCTGCTACATGTCCCTCCGGCTGGCTCCTGGCGTCGGTAACAGGTAAGCGGTCTCGCTTTTGTGGGGCCAGAATGAGTTTTACTCATGGGGCTGACTTTTAAGGAGGCACTCTCTTTGTTGGACTATTGTGAACATGCTGCTTTGTTTCTCTCACAAGGGATCTGATGGTTTGTTTTTTCTTTCCTTTCAGATCCTGGGATCCCTCTTTTACTGCGGCCTCCGGCTCTATATTGCCTGGCTAGTCTTTCTTGATATAAAATTGCACATTTTGGATATATATATACATATATATATGTATATATATTTATTTTGAGACTGTTAAAGGGGACCTTTTTCTCTTAAAAAAAAAAAAAAAAAAAAATATATAAAGTGTAAAAAAAAAAAAAAAAAAAAATATATAAAAATAAAAACCCTCCCTTCCGGGACATTCTTATAAAGGGGCATCCCGGGTTGGCTTATGCCTTAAAAGTCCCAGTATTTGCGATACCATAAATCACCAATATGGAGGCTTCTGTTACTACCGGAAACGACTCGTCAGAGCCGTCCAGGGGGTGTGTAAAATGTGGGGCTGCGCTCCCTGCTGATGATATCTTTATTTGCATTTCTTGTGCAAGGCAGATTGTTGCGCGTCAGTCTGTTGATCCGGCGGCTGACCCGTCGCAACCTCTATCATCTCCTGCCTCTCCCTCCCTGTTCCGGACCCCGCATGACATTGTCAAGGGTGGGGATTCGCAATCCGAGGTGGTGGTAAATTCAGCCAATCTTCGGGAAGTATTGCCCGTTAAAGCGGGGCTAAAGGCCTCTGCAAAACGGAAGCGCCTGACTCCGGTTTCTTCGGCTCCTCAGGACGAATTATGTGAGCCTGTGGAATGGTCCGATGGCTCCCCGGATGAGGGTGAATTCCTCTTGGAGTCAGATGAGCCGGCAGGTCAGCTTAAGGCTGATGCGATTGGCGATTGGTCGGCGGGGGTTGCCCTTGACACCCCCTCCATTCTGGCACAAATGTTTGAAATTTTGAATTTAGATCCGCCTGAGGCTGTCACCCGGCCAAAGGGTCAGTTGTTTGAAGAGCCTCAGCCGCGTTTGGTTTTTCCCAGACAGCACCACTTTGAGAGGGTGGTCCTGAAAGAATGGGAACATCCCACACGGTTATCTGGAATCCCTCCCAGTTGGGAAAAGCGTTATCCTTTTCCGCCAGAATTGCTGAAGCTTTGGTCCGTCCCTCCTGAAGTCGATACCCCTGTGCTAGGGTTATCTAGCTCCGCTATGGTACAGTCTGCTGAGACCTCTGTCCCTAAGGATGGGGAGGATCGTAGGATTGACCAGTATGCTCGCTATGGCTTTGTTTATGCTGGGTCAACAATGCGCCCCTTGTGCGCTTCGGCCCTTCTTCTTTTAGCGGTAAGATCTGTTATCCAGGGGCTATGCGAGGATCTCAATCCCGCCTGTGATGAGTTCGCTGCGCTTAAGCAGTGCGATTCTTTTGTGTCTTACGTTCTATCCGCTCAGGACGATGCGCTGGCTATGAGTAGCAGGACAGCGGCAATGCTGGTCGCTATTCGTCGGTCAGTATGGCTGCGACAGTGGTCGGCGGACTCAGCTTCTAAAAGGGTGCTCACAGCTCTCCCCTTTTTGGGGCTGCGGCTGTTCGGGGAGAAAATTGATTCAGTCGCAAAGGGTGGCAAGATGCCACAACGCAGGAGGCCTCGACGCCCCTTTAGAGGGGCTGTTTCTGGTAGGCCGTCCTTTCGAGGATACAGAGCGGGTAGGGGGACTTCCCTTCCCTCTACCAGTCGTACAGGTTGGACGCGGGGGAGGGGCCGTGGCCGTCCCGCCCAGTCCTGGGGCTCCAAGCCCAAACCTGCGGGTAAGCCCACTCAGCAATGAGGGGCCGCCCTCACCCGTGCGGGTGGGGGGACGATTGCGACACTTCTCCCAGGTTTGGAACCGGGAGGTTCCGGACAGGTGGATTCAGGAGATAGTGTCGTCCGGTTACAAACTGGAGTTCGAGTCTCGCCCTCCTTCACGGTTCTTTCGGTCTCGGGTGCCCATCGATCCTTCGGTCGCACAGGGGCTCCTGGCGTCGGTAGAGAATCTGTTAGAGATGGCGGTCATCCGGCCGGTACCGCGTTTAGAGATGGGCCTCGGTTTCTACTCCAATCTGTTCGCTGTCCCCAAGAGGGATGGGTCGGTTCGTTCCGTCCTGGACCTGAAGTTGCTCAACAGGTTCATCCGTTTTCGGAAGTTTCACATGGAAACCTTGCGCACTGCCGTCGGCTCTCTTCGGCAAGGGGACTTCATGACGTCTATAGACATCAAGGATGCTTATCTGCATGTTCCCATCTGCCTCCCTCATCAACGCTTTCTTCGATTCATGATGAAGGATCGGCATTATCAGTTCGTGGCACTTCCGTTTGGCCTTACCTCAGCTCCAAGAGTGTTCACCAAGGTGCTGGCAGGGGTCATGGCCATTTTCAGAGCTCGGGGCATTCGTGTCGTACCGTATTTAGACGACCTTCTTATCATGGCTCCGTCACCCGATCAATCGGAGAAAGACACCAGGGTGGTGCTCTCCACGCTGGAAAGTTTCGGTTGGGTGATCAACCTCTCCAAGTCCTCCCTCGCTCCGGCCAGGGTGGTGTCCTTTCTGGGGATGCGGTTAGACTCTCATCAACACAGAGTGTTTCTCCCTCAGTCCAAAATTCTTCTGATTCAGGAGTTGGCTCGGGTCCTACTCTCCAATCCTCGGCCGTCCATCCGTCTGGGGATGAGGCTGGTAGGGTTGATGGTTGCCTCCTTCGAGGCAGTTCCTTTTGCTCAATTCCACACGAGGACGCTTCAGCTTTATCTGTTGGCGGCTTGGGACCGGCAGCCTCGGTCGCTGGATCAGCCCTTCCAGTTGTCCTCCCGGGTCCGGCAGTCCCTCCAGTGGTGGTTGGTCTCGACCAATCTCGTGAAGGGCAGGTCTTTCCTGGCCCCCCTTTGGGAAATTGTCACCACGGACGCCAGTCTGTCGGGATGGGGCGGATTCTGGAAGGAGCTGCAGTTCCAGGGGCAGTGGGGACCTCGGGAGGCCCTCTTACCCATCAATATTCTGGAACTGAGAGCCATCCGTCGGGTGCTTGCTCTCCTGACTCAGCACGTTCTGGGCCTTCCGGTCCAGGTGCGTTCAGACAATCGAACAGCGGTTGCTTACATCAATCATCAGGGAGGGACTCGCAGCCTGAGTGCTCTCAGGGAGGTGTCCCTGATCCTGACCTGGGCAGAAGCCCATGTTCCTCGTCTCTCGGCGGTATACATCCCAGGAGTGGAGAACCTGAAAGCGGACCGCTTGAGCAGGGGCTCTCCCCGTCGGGGAGAATGGGCCCTCCATCCTCGGGTATTTCGCTCACTATGTCGCCAATGGGGGACTCCAGAGGTGGACCTGTTTGCCTCTCGTCACAATCACAGGCTCCCGAACTTCGTATCGCTCTCCCAGGATCCTCTGGCTCTGGCAGTGGACGCCATGTCCCTGAGCTGGGGGGATCTGGGGTTTCTGTACCTGTTTCCTCCGACACCCATGCTAGGCAGAGTGCTTCGGAAGTTGGCTCTGGAAGGGGTGTCCGCCGTCCTCGTGGCCCCAAGGTGGCCGAGGCGAGTGTGGTTCGCAGACATCGTTCGGCTGGCAGTGGACCAGGTCGTTCTGCCCCTTCGGCCCGATTTGCTCACTCAGGGTCAATTGTGTTACCCCAATTTACCAGCGCTAGCTTTGACGGCCTGGCTGCTGAGACCTCCATCCTAAAGGAAGAGGGTCTTTCTGATTCTGTCGTTAAGACTTTGATCAGTGCCCGAAAGAGGTCTTCTTCTGTCATCTACTATAGGACCTGGAAAGCCTATATCGCTTGGTGCGAGATGAGATCTTTTCCTTGTAGGGTATTTTCGGTCCCCAGGGTTCTGGAGTTTTTACAATCTGGGCTGGACTCTGGTCTTCAGCTAAGTACGTTGAAAGGGCAAGTTTCTGCCTTATCTATCTTTTTTCAGAAGCGTGTTGCGCTTAAGTCTTTAGTTAAAACCTTTTTCCAGGGGGTTACGCATGTGCGGCCTCCCAGGAAACCATTACTCCCGGTTTGGGATTTGAATTTGGTTCTTTCTGCTCTTCAGGCTCCTCCTTTTGAGCCTTTGCAAGGGATTGCTTTGTCTACCCTGACTCAGAAGATTGTCTTCTTGGTAGCGATCACTTCGATCCGGCGTGTCTCGGAATTGGCGGCCTTGTCTATTCAGGCGCCCTACTTCGAGAAGCATCGGGATAAGGTGGTCTTTCGATTCAAGCCAGACTTTCTTCCTAAGGTTGTTTCTGCTTTTCATTTGAACCAAGATATTGTTCTTCCCTCCTTGTGTCCTAATCCTAAGAATGACAAAGAGAGGGGTTTGCATTGTTTGGATGTAGTACGCTGTGTTAAGTGCTACTTGGTTATCACGTCTCCTTTCCGTAGGACGGATTCCTTTTTTGTTGTGCCCCATGGGCCTAGGAAGGGTTTGGCACCAGCCAAATCTGCCATTAGCAAGTGGATACGTCAGGCCGTTACTGCGGCCTATTCTGCCAAGGGAAGAGTTCCCCCTTTTCGTATCACTGCTCATTCCACTCGCGCTGTTGGGGCGTCTTGGGCTTTTCAGCACCAAGCTTCGGTTGAACAGGTTTGTAAGGCCGCCACTTGGTCTTCTGTTCACACTTTTTCTAAATTTTACAAAGTTGATGTGCGGGCCTCAGCGGATGCTGTTTTCGGCCGCAAAGTTCTGCAGACTGCAGTCGTTTAAGTTATGCTTCACCTGGCCTTGAGTTGCCCAGCCCTTGTGGACACTGCTTTTGGATGTCCCATGAAGTAATGAATATTTAAGAAGTGAAGCGGGGTGTGTGGCACACCAAGAATAATACCATTTTGTGAGTACTCACCTGAAAAATGGATATTGTTGGTGTGCCACACTCCCCGCTTCACACCCGCCCTTTTCGGTATTACCGAAGCCTTTATATGGTGAAGCCTTTTTTATATCAAATTTGATTTTGAGGTTACTGGTGGAATACTGGTACCTTGTATTACTGCTTTGTTGATTATACTGGTGATTGAAGGGAGGTACCAGGTATATATAGGCCGGAAGGTGGGGCTCGTTACAAGACTTCCTCTCTGCACTACGTCACCTGCAGGTGATTAACCCCATGAAGTAATGAATATTTAAGAAGTGAAGCGGGGTGTGTGGCACACCAACAATATCCATTTTTCAGGTGAGTACTCACAAAATGGTATTATTGGCACTGATGAAGCCTATTGTTAGGCGAAACTAGTTTGCCCACCCTGCGGAACAGATTATCAACATACTTACATAAGCATTCAACAGTCTGTATATTGACAGAGTTCTATTGTTGTATACCGTATATACTCGAGTATAGGCCGACCCGAATATAAGCAGAGGCACCTAATTTTACCCCAAAAAACCTGGAAAAGTTATTGACTCGAGTATAAGCCTAGGGTGGGAAATGCAGCAGCTACCGGTAAATTTCAAAAATAAAAATAGATACCAATAATGTTTTTGAATACCGTATTTATTTCAAAGAAAAACAGTAAACTAGCTCTGTAAGTGGAAAAGAGGGTCAATAAAAACAATATGGTATCTGTCAGGATTGTACCTAACACCCGTCTGTCTTAAGCCAGTATCCCCCAATCTCCACCGCCACTTCTGCCTATAGACAAGCCCCCGCTTGTAGGAGACGCGAGTAATGCCTCTCCCAGTCGGTTGCCCCCAGGACTTAACAGGCGCAAGGGATAGTAGCTTAAGGTGCAGTTTGGTGTTAAGCAGGGAATCCCGAGTGAGGATGCCGGGTGCGGAAAGTCCGTAATTCAAGCCGAGGTCAAACCAGGTAGTCTTCAGGTGAGGTATCCAGGGGAGAAGACAGAGGATGGTCGAGGGTAGCCGGGGTCAATTCCAGGGGGTCACAGGCGAAGTACAGGAGGGTCAGGCAATAGAATGGTCAGGCAAAGCAGAAGGTCGGGGCAGGCAGCTAGCAAGAATAGTCAGGGTCCAAATCCAAATCCAATCCAATATCTTCACAAACACAGCAGCACACATCCAGAACCCAGAAGCTATAACGGGCACTGGGAACCTGGAACAGTACCAATATATAGGGAAGTCTGGCCAATGGGAAACAGGGAAAAAGGAGGGAAGGAAGGTGCAAACAATGAAGTGGGATCGGTCCCAGGAGCTGGACGGCCCAGGCCAGACAGGCCGACCAGTCCCTGGGTCCGATCCAAAGAACCGGCCACTGACTGGGTAATTCAAACTCGCCCCCGGCGGGCGCGCTGGGGGAAGCGCCGCCGGGAGGCATAAAGTAGACGTGCTCGCGCGCGCGCGCGAGCACGTTGACGATCGGGCGCGCCCCCGCCAGGAAGGGGGAGCGCAGAGCTGGAGGGGAGAGCCGCAAGGCCGCGCAGCCGCGCGGAGCGGGCTGCGACGCGGCCACCCATGGCGTCCTGCGCCGCCCGCCCCAGATCCCCACGACGGCGCCGAGGAGCCGGCAGACCCGGGGACCGCCGGGCCGCGGCTTGGTGGGAGGCAGCCGGCAACGCGCCGCGGGACCCGGAACGGCGGTGAGGTAAGTGCCTAACATTACCCCCCCCCTGAGGAGGGGCCACTGGACCCTCCAAGCTGGGTTTTAACGGATTTTCTCTATGGAACTTCCTTACTAAACTCTGTGCATGAACTTCTCTGGCAGGAACCCAAGATCTTTCTTCCGGACCGTACCCCTTCCAGTCAATAAGATATTGAAGAGAGTTCCGAAAGAAACGAGAATCAAGGACCCGGGCAACCTCAAACTCCTGATGCCCCTCAACTACCACAGGACTAGGGGGACTATTAAGTTCATGGTTTCTTGCGGACTTAAGAAGTGAAACATGAAAAGATTTACAGATTTTCATGGAAGAGGGGAGGGCCAACCGGTACGTCACCTGGTTGACTTTGTGTGTTATGGGGAATGGGCCAATAAACTTGGGTCCTAATTTAGCGGAGGGTTGGCGTAACGCCAAGTTCTTGGTTGAGAGCCAAACCCAGTCACCCACTTTAAAGTTAGAATTAGACGATCGCTTGCGATCAGAAAATCTTTTCTGTAAACGAGCGGCCCTAGTTAGGTGTTGTTGAATTTTATTCCACTCTCCTGGCCATTTAGAAACCCATTCATCCACAGAGGGAACTCTAGAGGGTTGGTCCGAAAGAGCAGAAAACTTCAGATCCTTGCCATAAACACAGTGGAAAGGAGAAACCCCTGTGGACGAATGCGTGGCGTTGTTAAAAGCAAACTCAGCAAAAGGTAAGAAGAAGGCCCAATCAGTCTGAGAACCCGCCGTAAAACAGCGCAAGTATTGTTCCAGGGACTGGTTCGTCCTCTCGGTTTGACCATTCGATTGCGGATGAAAGGCCGAGGAAAGGGAGACTGAGAACCCCAACTTGGCACAGAAGGCCCTCCAAAACCGGGAGACAAACTGGACCCCTCTATCCGAAACAACATCCATGGGAATACCATGAATCCTAAAGACATGAGTAATGAAAAGTTGAGCAAGAGTTTGAGCTGAGGGGAGTTTCTTTAAGGGGACGAAATGGGCCATCTTGCTAAAACGGTCCACAATTACCCAGATAACCGTATGACCCTGAGACGGAGGGAGGTCAGTAACAAAATCCATGGCCAAATGTGTCCACGGGGAGGCAGGAATGGATAACGGAAGGAGTGGGCCTTCCGGTGAGCTCCTCAAGGACTTACTTTGGGCACAGACTTTGCAAGCGGAGACAAACTTTTGAGCGTCCTTCCTGAGAGAAGGCCACCAAACTTGGCGTAACAATAAAGCTATGGTTTTTTTAATCCCTGGATGCCCGGTTGTTTTAGTATCATGAAAATGGGACAAAAACTCAGACCGGTAAGCAGAAGGCACAAACAGGGCTGACGTGGGTTTCCCAGGAGGAGCTTGGGCCTGGAATTGAGTAAGATCAGGAAGTTGGGGTTGAATGGCGGCCACCACTAGGGAGTGAGGTACGATGGGAGAAACCACCCTCTCCGGTAAGTCAGGGGGAGAGAAACTCCGAGACAGGGCGTCCGCCTTTACATTCTTAGACCCGGGTTTATATGTTATAGAAAAGTTAAACCGAGAAAAGAATAAGGACCAGCGAGCCTGTCTAGGAGTTAACCTCTTGGCGGACTGAATGTATTCCAGATTTTTATGGTCAGTAAAGACCGTTACTGGATATTGAGCCCCCTCCAGCCAGTGCCTCCATTCCTGGAAGGCAAGTTTGATGGCCAGTAATTCTCTGTTACCGATATCATAATTCTTTTCGGCTGCTGAGAATTTCTTGGAAAAGAAGGCACATGGATGGAGGCGAGCAGGTGAGCCGTAGTATTGGGACAAGACCGCTCCGACCGCTATCTCTGAGGCATCCACCTCTACAAGGAAGGGTCGTTGTTCATCGGGATGGACTAGGACGGGAGCTCTGCTAAATACCCTCTTAAGATTCTCGAAGGCCTGGACAGCTTGAGCCGGCCAAACCGGGGGATACCCGCTTTTCTTTGTCAAATTGGTTAGTGGTGTAACCAGGGCCGAAAAATTCTTAATGAACCTTCTGTAAAAATTGGCAAAACCCAAAAACCTCTGCAGGCCCTTCAAATCTCTGGGTTGCTCCCATTCCAAAACAGCCCTCACCTTAGATTGGTCCATAGACAGACCAGACTTAGAGATAATGTAACCGAGGAACGGAACCTCAGAAACCTCAAATTGGCATTTCTTTAATTTGGCATATAAACAATTCTCTCTAAGTTTCTGTAAAACTAGGCGCACATGTTTTCGATGCTCATCAAGGGAAGAAGAAAAAATTAAAATGTCATCTAAGTAGACAACCATAAATCGGCCCAGATAATCTCGGAAAATTTCATTAACAAAACTCTGAAAAACCGCAGGGGCATTACACAGGCCGAAGGGCATAACCAAATATTCATAATGCCCCTCAAGGGTATTAAAGGCCGTTTTCCACTCATCCCCATGCCTAATTCTTATGAGGTTATAGGCCCCTCTGAGATCTAGTTTGGAGAAGACCTGCGCCCCGACCACCTGTGTAAAGAGCCCCTCTATAAGCGGTAGGGGATACTTGTTTTTCACCGTGATATTATTTAAGCCCCGGTAATCGATACAGGGGCGAAGTCCCCCATCCTTTTTCTCCACAAAAAAAAACCCTGCCCCCGCTGGGGAAGATGAAGGCCGAATAAACCCTTTCTCTAAGTTCTCAGCGATGTATTCCCGCATGGCAAGGGTTTCTGTTCGGGTCAAATTAAATATTCTCCCTCTGGGAGGCATCGCACCAGGGAGCAGTTCTATTGGGCAGTCCCAAGGTCTATGGGGAGGAAGTTTGTCTGCTGCCTTTTCTGAAAAAACATCAGCGAACTCCAAATATGGAGTAGGAATCCCACTAGGGAGTAAGTGTGTGACCCTGAGGGGAAATTCAAGGCAGCCCCGGAAACACTGGTGTCCCCACTTGGTAATTTGCCCTGAAACCCAATCAATTTGAGGATTATGCGTCTGCAGCCATGGCAACCCCAGAACCAAGGGGGTCCCAGGCATGCTCAAAATCAGGAACCTGATAACCTCAGAATGACTGGCTCCAATTTTGATTTGCATGGGAGGTGATTGAAACTGAACTAACCCCCCGGCCACTGGAGTGCCATCAATGGCTGACACCCGGATAGGAGTTGGCAGGGTTTGTGCCATGATTCCTAGAGTCTGAGCTAGATCAGAGTCTAGGAAGTTCCCAGCTGCTCCAGAATCGAGAAGAGCCTTTAAGTTAATATATTTGGCACCAAACATAACCTGAACTGGGACAAAAACTGGAGACGATACTTGAGGAGATACCTTACAGCCTAGGAGGGCCCCCTCGATACCCCCTAGGCTCTGAAGTTTCCCGACGGTTTCTTTGGGCAAAGTCTAACCATGTGGCCGGTCCCACCACAGTATAGACAGAGCCCCTCGGATAGACGTCGTCGTCGCTCGCCTTCGGTGAGCCTGGTGGCACCTAGCTGCATAGGCTCTTCAGAAGGTTGAGCGACGGGAACCTCAGATTTTGCCGCGGGTTCAAAATGTGATCCTTTCTCCAGGCGCCGTTCCCGGAGTCTGCGGTCAACGCGGATGGCCAAGTGCATTAAGTCATCCAGTGTTTGGGGTTCCGGATAGTTCACCAGGGTATCTTTGATAGCGTCAGCCAGACCTAACCGGAATTGACCACAGAGGGCAGGATTGTTCCAGCGTGAGTCAACTGCCCAACGCCGGAATTCGGAACAATAGTCCTCGGCTGGACGGCGTCCCTGGCGGAGGGTGCGTAACTTTGCGTCAGCTGAGGCTCCCTTGTCAGGATCGTCATAAAGGACCTCCATAGCAGTGAAGAAACTGTCCACTGACTGGCGGATGGGGTCCTGAGTAGATAGACTAAAAGCCCAGGACTGAGGGTCTCCATGTAATAGGGATATAATCAAGCCCACTTTTTGTTCCTGTGAGCCCGAGGACACCGGGCGAAGCTGAAAGTAAAGTTTACAAGAGTCCCGGAAATTGGCAAACTTTGCCCTGTCACCAAAAAATTTTTCAGGGAGCGGGATCTTGGGTTCCACCGTCATTGCGGCCGGAGCCCCCTGGGAAGTGGGGACCATGGGAGTAGGACGGTTCTCCTGGGCCGCAACTCGATGAGCCAGGTGCTCCACCGCCGCCGTCAGGGCCTGCACCTGCTCCAGAATTTGGTCCATTCTTGTTCGGGCCCGTTATAATGTCAGGATTGTACCTAACACCCGTCTGTCTTAAGCCAGTATCCCCCAATCTCCACCGCCACTTCTGCCTATAGACAAGCCCCCGCTTGTAGGAGACGCGAGTAATGCCTCTCCCAGTCGGTTGCCCCCAGGACTTAACAGGCGCAAGGGATAGTAGCTTAAGGTGCAGTTTGGTGTTAAGCAGGGAATCCCGAGTGAGGATGCCGGGTGCGGAAAGTCCGTAATTCAAGCCGAGGTCAAACCAGGTAGTCTTCAGGCGAGGTATCCAGGGGAGAAGACAGAGGATGGTCGAGGGTAGCCGGGGTCAATTCCAGGGGGTCACAGGCGAAGTACAGGAGGGTCAGGCAATAGAATGGTCAGGCAAAGCAGAAGGTCGGGGCAGGCAGCTAGCAAGAATAGTCAGGGTCCAAATCCAAATCCAATCCAATATCTTCACAAACACAGCAGCACACATCCAGAACCCAGAAGCTATAACGGGCACTGGGAACCTGGAACAGTACCAATATATAGGGAAGTCTGGCCAATGGGAAACAGGGAAAAAGGAGGGAAGGAAGGTGCAAACAATGAAGTGGGATCGGTCCCAGGAGCTGGACGGCCCAGGCCAGACAGGCCGACCAGTCCCTGGGTCCGATCCAAAGAACCGGCCACTGACTGGGTAATTCAAACTCGCCCCCGGCGGGCGCGCTGGGGGAAGCGCCGCCGGGAGGCATAAAGTAGACGTGCTCGCGCGCGCGCGCGAGCACGTTGACGATCGGGCGCGCCCCCGCCAGGAAGGGGGAGCGCAGAGCTGGAGGGGAGAGCCGCAAGGCCGCGCAGCCGCGCGGAGCGGGCTGCGACGCGGCCACCCATGGCGTCCTGCGCCGCCCGCCCCAGATCCCCACGACGGCGCCGAGGAGCCGGCAGACCCGGGGACCGCCGGGCCGCGGCTTGGTGGGAGGCAGCCGGCAACGCGCCGCGGGACCCGGAACGGCGGTGAGGTAAGTGCCTAACAGTATCAACAATAACTTTAAAAGTACAAAAACCTTAGCTCATTCAGCAACCAAGCTACAACACAAGAGTTAAAATCCTTCAAAACTGGATTCCTCCTCATCATCTGTATTTCCAAACAGAGCTTCAGCATTAGCTGGTGTGAGGTTATCAGCATAGACATTGTCATCATCACTAGTTCGCAGTCATCATCATTACTGCTGTCGTTCTCATACAAAGCGCTGTCTTCACTGCTATCCATAGCATTACTAATGCCGCATTTCTTGAAGGCGCGTTGCACCATTTCCTCCGGAATCTCTTCCCAGGCATCACGAACCCACTTTGCTATCAAATCTATGTCGGGCTTCATCAGATTTCCACCTTTTGTCAGTCGGGCTTGACCAGATGACATCCATTCATGCCACATCTTTCTCACACGGTCTTTGAAAGGTTTATTTAAACACACATCTAGCGGTTGCAATACAGATGTAAGCCCACCTGGAATAACGGCCAAAGTAATTTGAGAAGATTTTGCCATTTTTTTTATGTCATCAGATGTGTGGGCTCTGAACATATCCCAAACTAGCAATGATGCTCTTTTCTTTAAGGCTGCTCCTGGTCGTCCATTCCAAATTTCTTCCAACCATTTCTTTGTTCCGTCTTCATCCATCCAGCCTTTAATATGTGCGCGCACTGTAATTCGTGGTGGGAATTTGATCTTTTTAGGCAAGGTCTTTCTTTTAAAAATAATGACAGGCCGCAGCTTAGTTCCATTAGCCAAACATGAGAGAACAACTGTGAAATGGTTTTTTTCATTTCCTGTGGTTCTGAGTAAAATAGTTTTGTCTCCCAAACTTGCCACAGTTCTGTTGCTTGGAAGATCAAAGGTCATAGGTGTTTCATCCATATTCCCAATATCTCCCAGGTCATAGTTATGGATCCTTCTTTGCTTTATGATGAATGAATGGAATGACATCACTTTTTCATCAAGGTCTTTTGGCAACTTCTGTGAAATCTTTGTTCTTTGCCGCAAACATAGGGCAAACCTATTCATGAAGCGGGTACACCATCCTGCTGACGCAACAAATTTTTCAATGCCTGGTGCTTTAAATGTGTCATCTTTAGCCATTTGAAGGGCACGTAAACGAATTCCCATGCGTGTTACGCAGTAACCATTTTGACGACACTCCATAACCCATTTATGCAATTCAGTCTCTAGAGCCCCATATGAAGTTGTTAAACCACGTTGAGCTTTTTTTGCCTTTGGAATCTTTTCCAAGTCAGCTTTCTTTTTCCGCCATTCCCTCACTTGTTTTTCATCAACACAAAATTCCCTACTTGCAATACTGTTATTGCTTTCTTCTGCTCTTGACACAACCTTAAGTTTGAAACCAGCTTCGAATGACCTGCGTTTTTCTTTTGGTCCAGGATTACCGGTAGAAGTATTGGGATCCATTTCTAATAGGATAAAAAAAAAGACTTTTACGGGTAGCGTACGGTATCTTTTGAGGCCTAATGCAGGCTGATATTACAAAAAGTGATGACATGACTGTTTGCATAGAGCAGCCTGTGTTAGGGCTCATAATATACGGTACATTCTACCAGTGTCCTGCCTGTGTCCATGAAATATACCGTACAGCCTGCCTGTGTCCATGAAATATACCGTACAGCCTGCCTGTGTCCATTAAAGGAAAACTGTCACATACGGTAAGCATAACCGCACTAACCAGTGGCCCAGGCTGGTAGTTTATGCTGAGTAAATACCTGGCTCCTGCCGTTTGATTACCCGATCAGTTCTGCCGTTATACCGGAAGTTGATTGCCGCCTTCCTCTTCAGCGCGCCGGCTCCCTCTATACACCTGGAAGAGGCCGCTCGCCAGGCTGGACTGAAGCTGCGCCGGCCGCTTCTGGGTGTACGCTATGGCAGTGCAAAAATGAACGCAAGCATCTTTCCCGTTAGCTTAAACCGGACGTTCAGCATGATTTAATGAAAAGCCCAAACTCTTTAAAAATGGTTCCCCAGCATCTTAAATTAAAATATTTAACATTTTTAGTCACTAACTTATTATTTTTTCCCCCACTGGGCTGCAACGGGCGCCACCATCTTGACTCAGAAGCATCACACTTACAGAGGAGAGGAGAGTGGGATAAGGTACAGGGGGGCGGGTTATAGCTGTGCTTTGCTCAGACAGAGCAGAGCTGGAGTCAGGTAAAGGTCAGCAGTCCCAGAATGCAGAGCAGCACAGTCAGGAAGCACTTCCTGTTTGCAGGCTGCCTGATGCTCCATGAGCCGCCATGTTGGATGTTTAAAGGCTCATAACATGCAGTAGATGCAGGTAGGATGATTTTTAATGTGGACAATCTATATGTACAGGGTGTGGGTAACATATAAGATAGGCTCTTATTCAGGGTGAAGGTCCGGATTAATGTGGGCAATCTGTATGTACAGGGTGTGGGTAACATATAAGATAGGCTCTTATTCAGGGTGAGGGTCCGGATTAATGTGGGCAATCTGTATGTACAGGGTGTGGGAAACATACCAGTAAGATAGGCTCTTATTCAGGGTGAAGGTCCGGATTAATGTGGGCAATCTGTATGTACAGGGTGTGGGAAACATAGTAAGATAGGCTCTTATTCAGGGTGAGGGTCCGGATTAATGTGGGCAATCTGTATGTACAGGGTGTGGGAAACATAACAGTAAGATAGGCTCTTATTCAGGGTGAAGGTCCCGGATTAATGTGGGCAATCTGTATGTACAGGGTGTGGGTAACATAGTAAGATAGGCTCTTATTCAGGGTGAAGGTCCGGATTAATGTGGGCAATCTGTATGTACAGGGTGTGGGTAACATAGTAAGATAGGCTCTTATTCAGGGTGAGGGTCCGGATTAATGTGGGCAATCTGTATGTACAGGGTGTGGGAAACATAGTAAGATAGGCTCTTATTCAGGGTGAGGGTCCGGATTAATGTGGGCAATCTGTATGTACAGGGTGTGGGTAACATAGTAAGATAGGCTCTTATTCAGGGTGAGGGTCCGGATTAATGTGGGCAATCTGTATGTACAGGGTGTGGGTAACATAGTAAGATAGGCTCTTATTCAGGGTGAGGGTCCGGATTACTGTGGGCAATCTGTATGTACAGGGTGTGGGTAACATTGAATGTTGCTACGGTAAATATGGTACAGAAATCTTACCTGCTCCTCAGATGCTGCTTCTTCCCTCACACAAAAATGGCGGGCACGCTCACTTCATTAACTATGCCGGATGACGTGGTGAGCGAGCCCGTTATTTTCGAGTGAGGGACGGAGCAGTGTGACAGAAGGCCTTGCTGGCCAATCAGGAGAAAGCTAGGTATGATGAGGTGGAGGGGCGGGGTTTACATCCGCACACAGCGAGAGCAGCTGTGAGCGGCGGTGCCGGCCGTGGCGGAGCCGGCCGCGGCGGACTTAGAGCATTTTTTTTTTCTTCAAACATCTTCACAGGAGCGGAGGAGCTGCAGTGGGTGCGCGCGCGCCTTAGAAGAAGGCTGCTGACAGCAGGTACCGCCGTCCGCCGTCCAGCGTCGTCCCCCTCCGACTTCCTATCCCCCACCTAATGCCGGCTGTTGTGCGCTGCTGCTGGTGGCCATGCAACAGTGCCTGGCAGACCAGGCGGCCGCGGGCGCGGCCTATGCTGGCCAAAACTGACTCACTGCGGGCACAAAGTGACTCCCTGACTCGAGTATAAGTGGGCTGAAAAACTCGGCTTATACTCGAGTATATACGGTATTTGGATATATAGGCATTATATGTATGTGTAACAATGTCACTGTGTCCAACAGCTGTTTTTAATTACATATATGAATAATAAATTTAATATGTTTTTAACATATTTAGTAGTGGTATTCTGGGCGTGGTTGGAGGTGGATAGAGCCCATGGTCCCAATTGGGATCTGACAGGGGAGGCCCAGTAATCCCCATATTCTTGGTGTGCCACACACCCCGCTTCACTTTTAAATATTCTTCACTTAATGGGTTAACTCACCGCCAGGTGACGTAGTGCAGAGAGGAAGTCTTGTAACGAGCCCCCTTCCGGCCTATATATACCTGGTACCTCCCTTCAATCACCAGTATTTTTCTCTCTGCTGGACGACAAGGCAGAAGATTGAAGTCTCCTGCTTACAGGTAGCCGGGGTCTTACCCCGGCACCCCCCTTTTGGTCTATTTCTGCCCGGTTTGAGTGTTTATACCTTGATGGTGGAATGGAAGCCTCCCAGCCTAGGCTGCTCACTGGGCAAATGGTAGATGGCACTTTAAGTGCCTAGGAGCTTATCTCCTCCGCTCAACCTCATGCGTGGGGCAATGCGGCTATCCGGCATGGTGATCCGGAAATGGGATGCCCCTGTCCCGAGGGTCCCCGTAGCCCCTTTCTCTCCCGTTACGATCCCTTCTCCCTTCACTATGGGGGGGGGGGGTAGAGGGATGTGTATTGTGTGTATGGTTTACTGTATGTTCATGTGTTTTGCTTATTTCAACGTTGTCAGGCTGCACTGCAAGTGAGTGTGCATATGGCCTGACTTTGATTCCTCCTTATATGGCAGTCTCTGTTTTGCGGGCTGCTGCTGCTGGCCTGTAGAGCCAGAGCTTTAGGGGTGACCGGGGCAGGCTGTATGGTGTCAGGCTTGCTTTTGGCTGCCTGCGCTTTTCTCACCTTATCCAGCTCCCCTCCCCCCTCCGCTTTTCTCCTTTGTTTTAATCGGCCACTCCCGCCTTTGCTGACATTTTCTGCCTGTCTCCACCACCTCTTTGGTTGGGTGCTGGGCTTTTGTAAGCCTTACTGGGGCAGGTAAGCGGCCTCACCTGGTGGGGCCGTCTATATTTTTATGGGTTTGACTGTTTATTAAAAAGTAATATATTTAATGGAAATATACTTTTGTTTTAAAAAAAAAAAAAAGGGGGAAAAATATATAAGGAGGAAAGTCAGAGGCCAGTTTTATTGCCTCTTCAAAGCACTTGGTGCTGTGTATGTATGTTATATTGCATGTTGCCATTGGTTTCTGGGGGTTTTTACTGTTGGTTGTTTTTTCACCACAGATCCTGGGATTCCTTCAATTAGTAGCCTCCCAGTTCTTTATTGCCTGGCTAGCCTCTTTTTCTCCTAAATTGGGACATATTTATTTATATATACTTGCGTATATATATTTAAAAAAAAATATATATATACAATCTATATTTATATATAGATTATTAAGGGGGACCTTCCTTTTTGAAAAAAAAAATATATATATATATAAATAAAAATCCTCCCTTCCGGGACATTTACAAATAAGGGGGCATCCTGGGTTGGCTTATGCCTTAAAGCCCAAAAATTGCGAATACCATAAATCACCATATGGAGGCTTCCGTTATTGCCGGAAACGGTTCTTCTGAGCCATTCGGGGGTGCGTAAGTTGTGGGACTCTACTCCCAGCTGATGATGTCTTTATTTGCATCCCTTGAGCAAAGCAGAGCATTGCGCACCAGTCTGTTGCTTCGGCTGCTGGCCCATCGCAGCCTTCATCATCGCCTACCTCGCCCTCCCTGTTCCGGACCCCGCATGACACTGTCAAAAATGGGGATTCGCAGTCCGAGGTGGCGGCACGGTCGGCCAGCCCCCGGAAAGTAGTGCCCGTTAAAGCAGGGTTAAAGGCCGCTGCAAAACGGAGGCACCTGACTCCGGTACCTTCGGCTCCACAGGACGAGTTATGTGAGCCTGTGGAATGGTCCGATGGATCCCCGAACGAGGAAGAATTCCTGTTGGAGTCAGATGAGCCTGCAGATCAGCTTGAGGCTGATGCGATTGGTCGGAGGGGGTTGTTTTTGACACCCCCTCCATTCTGGCTCAAATGTTTAAAATTTTGAATTTAGGTCCACCTGAGGCTGTCACCCTGCCAAAGGGTCAGTTGTTTAAGGAGCCTCAGCCGCGTTGGGTTTTTCCCAGACAACACCACTTTGAGAGAGTGGTCCTTAAGGAATGGGAACATCCCACGCGGTTATCTGGAATCCCTTCCAGTTGGGAAAAGCGTTATCCTTTTCCGCCAGAGTTGGTAAAGCTTTGGTCTGTCCCTCCTGACGTCGATACCCCTGTGCTAGGGCTCTCCAGCACGGCTATGGTACAGTCTGCTGAGACCACTGTCCCTAAAGATGGGGAAGATCGTCGGATTGACCAATACGCGCGCCATGGTTTTATTTATTCCGGGTCAGCGTTGCGCCCGGTGTGTGCTTCAGCCCTTCTTCTATTGGCGATTAGGTCTTTAATTCAGGGGCTATATGAGGATCTCAATCCCGCTTGTAAAGAGTTTACTGCGCTTAAGCAGTGTGAATCTTTTGTGTCCTATGTCCTATCCGCTCAGGACGATGCGCTGGCTATGAGTAGCAAGGCAGCGGCTATGCTGGTGGCTATTCGCCGGTCAGTATGGCTGCGTCAGTGGTCGGCGGACGCAGTTTCTAAGAAGGTGCTCACAGCTCTCCCCTTTTTGGGGTTGCATCTGTTTAGGGAGAAAATTGATTCAGTCGCAAAGGGTGGTAAGATGCCACAACGCAAGAGGACTCGTGGCCCCCTTTAGGGGGGCAGGTTCCGGTAGGCCTTCCTTTCGAGGATTCAGAGCGGGCAGGGGGGCTTCCTTTCCCGCTACCAGAGGTGCAGGTTGGACTCGGGGGAGGGGCCGTGGCCGGCCCACTCAGTCCTGGGGCACCAAGCCCAAACCTGCTGATAAGCCCTCTCAGCAATGAGGGGCTGCCCTCACCCGTGCGGGTGGGGGGACTATGGTGACACTTCTCCCAGGTTTGGAACCAAGTGGTTCCAGGCAGATGGATCCAGGAGGTGGTGTCGGCCGGTTACGACCTGGAATTCGAGTCCCCGAGAAAGATGGGTCGGTTCGTCCGGGCCTGGACTCTCATCAACACAGAGTGTCTCTTCCTTTTGCCCCAATTCACACGAGAACACTTCAGCTTTTTCTGTTAGCGTCTTGGGACCAGCAGCCTCGGTCGCTGGATCAGTCCTTCCAGTTGTCCTCCCGGGTCCGGCAGTCCCTCCTGTGGTGGTTGGTCTCGACCAATCTGGTGTAGGGCAGGTTTTTCCTGACCCTCCTTTGGAAAATTGTCACTGCGGACGCCAGTCTGTCGGGATGGGGCGGATTCTGGAAGGAGCTGCAGTTTCAGGGGCAGTGGGGACCTCAAGAGGCCCACTTACCCACCAATATTCTGAAACTGAGAACCATCCGTCGGGTGCTTGCTCCCCTGACTCAGCACGTTCTGGGCCTTTCGGTCCAGGTGCGTTCAGACAATCAAACAGCGGTTGCTTACATCGGTCATCAGGGAGGGACTCGCAGTCTGAGTGCTCTCAGAGAAGTGTCCCTGATCCTGACCTGGGCGGTGTCCCATGTTCCTTGTCTCTCGGCGGTTTACATTCCAGAGGTGAAGAACCAGGTAGCGGACCGGTTGAGCAGGGACTCTCCCCGTCTGGGAGAATGGGCTCTCCATCCTCGGGTGTTTCGCTCACTGTGTCTCCGATGGGGGACCCCGGAGGTGGACCCGTTTGCCTCTCGCAGGCTCCCGAACTTCGTGTCGCTCTCCCAGGATCCTCTGGCTCTGGCAGTGGACGCCATGTCCCTGAGCTGGGGAGTTCTGGGATTTCTATACCTGTTTCCTCCGATGCCCAGGCTGGGCAGGGTGCTTCAGAAGTTGGCTCTGGAAAAGGTGTCCGCCGTTCTCGTGGCCCCAAGGTGGCCAAGGCGAGTGGGGTTCGCAGACATCGTTCGGCTGGCAGTGGACCAGTTCGTTCTGCCTCTTCGGCCCGATCTGCTCACTCAGGGTCGATTGTGTTACCCCAATTTACCAGCGCTGGGTTTGATGGCCTGGCTGCTGAAACCTCCATCCTGAAGGAGGAGGGTCTTTCTGATTCAGTCGTTAAGACTCTGATCAGTGCCCGGAAGAGGTCTTCTTCCATCATCTACTATAGGACTTGGAAAGCCTATATCGCTTGGTGTGAGATAAGATCTTTTTCTTGTAGGGTCTTTTCGGTCTCCAGGATTCTGGAGTTTTTACAATCAAGGCTGGACTCTGGACTTCAGCTAAGTACGTTGAAAGGGCAAGTCTCTTTTCAGAAGCGTGTTGCGCTTAAGCCTTTAGTTAAAACTTTTTTCCAGGGGGTTACGCATGTGCGGCCTCCCAGGAAACCATTACTCCCGGTTTGGGATTTGAATTTGGTTCTTTCTGCTCTTCAGGCTCCTCCTTTTGAGCCTTTGCAAGATATTGCTTTGTCTACCCTGACTCAGAAGATTGTCTTCTTGGTAGCGATCACTTCGGTCCGGCGTGTCTCGGAGTTGGCGGCCTTGTCTATCCAGGCGCCTTACTTTGAGAGGCATCAGGATAAAGTGGTCTTTCGGTTCAAGCCAGACTTTCTTCCTAAGGTTGTTTCTGCTTTTCATTTGAACCAAGATATTGTTCTTCCCTCCTTGTGTCCTAATCCTAAGAATGAGAAAGAGAGGGTTTTGCATTGTTTGGATGTAGTACGCTGTGTTAAGTACTACTTGATTATCACGTCTCCTTTTCGTAGGACGGATTCCTTTTTTGTTGTGCCCCATGGGCCTAAGAAGGGTTTGAAGGTGGTTGTACTTTTTTAAAAAATTAAAAAAGTACTTTTAAGGAGCGCTTCAAGTTGGGTGTAGCAGCTGCCTAAGAATAAGGGGTCAGGCCTTATTAGGGGTAACAGAAATTGCTAAGAACTAATACGCTTTATAGAAAGTCAATTAGTTTTAGGCGCGCTTGAAGGTAGGGTTGGGGAATGGAGGGGCAAGGTGAGGCGTCTTCTTCTCACTTAGTAGGTACAAAACTGTTAGAGGTTATTTGGCACCAGATATCCTATATTGCTAGGTAATATCTAGTTGTGTGCAATGCCTCTTTGTTTATCATAAAAATATTTTATGCTGCCTGATTTTACTCATACAGCAATTGGTCTCAAAGGGTATGGTACGGTTCTGGTCCACACATAAAAACAAAAACACCATAGGTATATATTCATAAAATAGCTTTCTGCGATGTGTTATCATTTACTTCTGTTATACATATAAAGAAACAGAGTAGAACACTCACCGCCGCGGCCCGGGGGTACGCCGACCTACCCAGGGCCTCTGAGGTTCAGTTGCCTGAATGGTTATTACCCGATATATAATCACTGCTGTAGTGGGTATATTCTTATGGAGAGTTCCTCCGGTGCCCGGTGCTCCTCTCTGTGTTGCTCTGCTGCCGTTGCCCTGGGGTAGTATACCTTCCCAGGGTCCTTGGGTGATTAATCGATCGGTAGATGAATTAGTTGCACTGGGTCTCATCAAACATATTCCAGCTTCTTTAATAAAGACCGTCAGGAAACTTCTTAATAGTAAAAAACTTCTTTATTTATTAAATAATAAATCAGTGCAAAGGTGGTGGCTGACACAGGTCAGCAGTCTCTATGTTCAGGGGGAACAAATAAACTCCTGACGTTTTGAGGATTGGGGCAGAGTGCTTATATCTGTCCTTGTGCAGCGTTTTCCAGTCAAACCTGCACGTCTACGCTCATATGCCTTAAGTGTAGATCTGCCTGATAGGACACCAAGGCAGAGAAGATAAACTGTAATAGTCCGTGGATTTCATAAAAGCGGGGGCGCGATCATGCGGCTTCCCAGCTTAATGTCTTCTTTAAGCTTACATAAATTAACTCACTGATGCGCGTTTCGGCACTTCCTGCCGTCCTCTGGGTGTGTTCTGGGCCTGCGTCCTGCACCCTTCATATTGGTCATACATTGGTGACGTCATCCCTCCGCTAGGTATTCTGGGAGATGAAGTCCTTTGCTGTAGTTCCAATTGCCGGCTTTTGACGCCGCCGCTGTCTTTCTGATTCCTGTCAGTTGCCCTTCAGGAGGTTTACAGTTCCTCTTCAGCTGGAGGTTTTATTCAGGGTCCATTCCAAGGGAAAAACAATGTAGCAAAGATTGCAAGGTTAAAAACTCAAAGTGTCTTATGCAATGTAAAATATTCATTCGTATATGACTACACCGGTTTCGTCTGTTTATAAAATAACAAGTATAAAACTTTATATAAACAACTGTATTTCTACACATGAATAACAGTTGCTGTGGGATAAAAGGGGTATAAAGGAGCCGGGTATGTGAATAAGAACAAGATTAATAGGTAAAGAAGGGTTTGGCACCAGCCAAATCTGCCATTAGCAAGTGGATACGTCAGGCCGTTACTGCGGCCTATTCTGCTAAGGGAAGAGTTCCCTTTTTTCGTATCACTGCTCATTCTACTCGCGCCGTTGGGGCATCTTGGGCTTTTCAGCACCAAGCTTCTGTTGAACAAGTTTGTAAGGCCGCCACTTGGTCTTCTGTTCATACTTTTTCTAAGTTTTACAAAGTTGATGTGCGAGCCTCAGCGGATGCTGTTTTTGGCCGCAAAGTTCTGCAGACTGCAGTCATTTAAGTTATGCTTCACCTGGCCTTGAGATGCCCATCCCTTGTGGACACTGCTTTTGGATGTCCCATTAAGTGAAGAATATTTAAAAGTGAAGCGGGGTGTGTGGCACACCAAGAATAATACCATTTTGTGAGTACTCACCTGAAAAATGGATATTGTTGGTGTGCCACACACCCCGCTTCACTCCCACCCTTTTCGGTATTTCCGAAGCCTTTATATGGTGAAGCTTTTTTTGTTTATATCAAATTGATTTTGAGGTTACCGGTGGAATACTGGTACCTTGTCTTTCTGCTTTTTTAATATACTGGTGATTGAAGGGAGGTACCAGGTATATATAGGCCGGAAGGGGGCTCGTTACAAGACTTCCTCTCTGCACTACGTCACCTGGCGGTGAGTCAACCCATTAAGTGAAGAATATTTAAAAGTGAAGCGGGGTGTGTGGCACACCAACAATATCCATTTTTCAGGTGAGTACTCACAAAATGGTATTTTCTGTTATTGTGCATGTTGTTCAGTGGGCCTACCACCCATACCAGCCCACATACTGTGGTGTGCTCCCGCTCCAATGGGAAGACATTAATTCCAACCCTAAATATATATATATATATATATATTTTTTTTTTTTTTTCTCCTACACATTGCTTCATATATTGGGAGGGTCGTTTCATAGGTGGGTTGGAAGATACCCACAACCTCTGATGAGGATACCTGGCTCCCTGATGACACTGATAGTCTGTTGTCGGCCATCTTTGAGGCATTACACATCGCCCTCCCTAAGACGGCAAAGAGGCAGCAGGGTGAGCTCTTTCACCCTGGCAAACAACGCTTGGAGTTCCCGGAGCAGGGCCATTTCTCCAATATGGTACTCAAGGAGTGGGAACGTCCTAAAAGATTGCCCACGGTGCCCAGGGGATTGGACAGAAGGTATCACTTTTCTGCTGATTTGGTCAAGCGCTGGTCATGTCCTCCTGAGGTTGACGCTCCTGTTCTAGGATTGTCTAACACGTCGGTCATGCCGTCCCCTGACTCTACTACACTGCGTGACAGCGCGGACTGGCGTATGGATCAGCTGGCTTGTCATGCTTTTACCTTTGTAGGAGCAGGCCTGCGTCCGGTCTGCGCCGCAGCCATTACGGCCATTGCCCTTAAGAGGAAGCTCAAGCGTCTCGCTGATGGCGCCATGTCTGGCAGGAGAAGGGAGGATTATAGGGACCTCTTGCTTTGCTCAGATTTTGTTGCCTTTGTACTGGCTGCCATGGATGATGCTGTCCGGCTGGGCCGGTCTGTTTGGTTGCGCCAGTGGGCAGCTGACTCTGCAGCTAAGAAGTCCCTCACCGGGCTTCCCTTCACGGGGCTTCATCTTTTTGGTGAGCGTCTGGATGTTCTGGCCAAGGATGGTAGGCTCCCTCAGCGTAGGAAGCAGCCTTGGCCTTTTCGGGGGTCGTTGTCCTCCTTTCATGCCTCCAGAGGAGGTCGTGGCTCCTTCTTCTCGGTTAGCCGCAGAGATTCTTGGGGCCGTGGCAGATCCCGTGGTTGTCCCGGTCTCTCATGGGGATCCAAGCCCAAACCCCCTCCCAAGGCTCCTCAGGCATGAGGCGGCACCCTTACCCATCTGTGTGGGGGGACGGCTTTGGTTCTTTGCTCACGTCTGGAGGCTTCGCGTCTCAGACCGGTGGATTCAGGAGGGAGTGTCCTCCGGTTACAAGATAGAGTTTGCAGCCTGGCCTCCCCCAAGATTTCTCAGATCCCGGATATCTCGAAATCCTCTGTCAGCTCAGGGTTTGCGCCTAGCAGTTCAACGCCTGTTGGATTCAGGAGTCTCTGGTACCTTACCAAGAACAGGCTCAGGGGTAATATTCCAATCTTTTCACGGTTCCCAAAAAGTACGGTTCTCTGAGGCCCATCCTGGACTTGAAGGGTCTCAACAGGTTTGTCTGGTTCAAGCACTTTTGCATGGAGACGCTACGCTCGACTGTCAGTACCCTTCGGCCGGGCGACTTCATGATCACTGTGGACATCAAGGATGCCTATCTTCACGTACCAATCTTTCCAGGTCATCAGGAATTTCTGAGGTTCGCTCTAAAGGATCAGCACTACCAGTTTGTGGCCTTACCGTTCGGTATCACCTCGGCCCCTCGGATGTTCACCAAGGTGCTGGTGGGCGTAATGGCCCTCCTGAGGAGTCTTTCGCATCTCTCCTTACCTGGACGACATTCTGATTGTTGCTCAGTCTCTTTATCAGGCCGAGAAGGATACTCAGGTGGTGACCTCCACTCTCGAGTCCTTCGGCTGGGTGATCAGCTATCCCAAGTCTTCCCTGTCTCCGTCTTTGGTGAGGTATTTTATGGGCAGGACTCTGGATACCTCTCAGGTCAAGGTTTTTCTTCCTCAGCAGAAGGTGGAGGGCCTTCAGATGCAGGCACAAGCCCTGCTCTTGTGTCCTCATCCCTCCATTCGGCAGGGGATGCAGTTAGTGGGCCTGATGGTGTCCTGCTTCGAGGCGGTTCCCTTTGCTCAGTTTCACATGAGGTCTCTTCAGTTGCATCTCCTGTCAGATTGGGATCGGGACTCTGTGTCCCTGGAATTTGTTCTGTCCCCTCTGGCCAGGCAGTCCCTCTCGTGGTGGTTGGACTCGAGGAATCTTCTAGTGGGCAGGACCTTCCTGCCTCCATGCTGGGAGATTGTCACCACAGATGCCAGTCTCACCGGTTGGGGGGGAGTTTGGAAGTCTCTAAAATTCCAGGGTCAGTGGGGCCCCCAGGAGGCCCATGCACCCATCAACATTCTAGAACTGCGGGTGATCAGGTTGGTTCTCTCCCAGTTGACTCCACACCTTCGGGGTCGGGCGGTTCAGATCAGAAGTATTCCTGATACTGTCTTGGACGGAAGAGAATGTTCCCTGCATCTCGGCGGTCTACATTCCGGGGGTGAAGAATCAGAAAGCAGACTCCCTGAGCAGGAGGACGTCTCGTCTGGGAGAATGGTCTCTCAGCAACAAGGTATTTCACTCCCTGTGTCGCCGCTGGGGTCAGCTGGATGTGGACCTGTTTGCGTCCCGTCACAATCGCAAGCTTCCAAGATTTGTTTCCCTATCTCAGGATCCTCTGGCCTTCGCCACGGATGCGCTAGCAATTCCTTGGACGGAGTTTCGACTCCTCTATGTATTCCCTCCCTTTCCTCTGCTGGGCCTGGTGCTGCGCAAGATAGCCCAGGAGGGGGTTCTGGCCATTCTGGTGGTCCCCTGTTGGCCAAGGAGGGTGTGGTTCGCAGACGTCCTGCAGTTTGCAGTAGATCGGTGCGTTTTGCCCAAGGACCCAGAACTTCTCACTCAGGAACAGCTGCGCCATCCCAATTTACAAACGCTGGATTTAACGGCTTGGCTGCTGAAACCTCCATCTTGATGGACAAGGGGTCGCCGCCCTCTGTTGTTGGTACCATGATTTGGGCCCAGAAGAAGTCTTCCTCTTTTATCTACTACAGGGTCTGGCATGCTTACATTGCCTGGTGTGAGTCCAAGTCTCTTCCTTGTTGGGTGTTTTCTATCCCCAGGATCCTGGAGTTTTTACAACATGGGTTGGATTCAGGCCTTCAACTTAGTACTCTCAAGGGACAGGTGTCAGCTCTGGCAATTTTTTTCAAAGACCCTTTGCCAATCACACGCTGGTTAAGACTCTCTTCCATGGAGTTACTCATGTGCATCCGCCACGTAAGTCTATGCTACCGGTTTGGGACTTAAATTTGGTGTTGTCTGCTCTACAGGGTCCTCCCTTTGAACCTATGTGTGGGGCTGCGTTGCCCATTCTGACTCTTAAGGTGGCCTTTTTGGTGGCCATTACTTCGGTCAGGCGAGTTTCTGATCTGGCGGCGCTCTCCATGAAACTGCCTTATTTTGAGCGGGTAGTTTTTTGGCTTAAACCGGATTTCTTGCCCAAGGTTGTGTCTGCTTTCTATCTCAATCAGGACATTGTCTTACCTTCCTTGTGTCCTAACCCTGCTAATTCCAAGGAACGGACCCTTCATTCTCTGGATGCTGTCAGGGCACTGAAGTTTTATTTGGTTGCTACAGGAAATCTGATGCTCTTTTTGTTCATCCTGCTGGACCTAGGAAGGGTTTGCCTCCGGCTAAATCCACTATTAGCAAGTGGATCCGTCAGGCGGTGGTACAAGCCTATTCTGCTAAAGGGAAGGAACCTCCTTTCCGGGTTACTGCTCATTCCACTCGGGCTATTGGTGCTTCTTGGGCTTTTCAGCACCTAGCTTCTGTTGAACAAGTTTGTAAGGCCGCTACTTAGTCTTCTGTTCATACTTTTTCCAAGTTTTACAAGGTTGATGTTAAAGCCTCAGCTGATGCTGCTTTTGGCCGCAAGGTATTACAGGCGGTAGTGGTTTGAACTGCCTGCGGTTACTCTTTGAGGATCCCACCCTACCTTACGGGCACTGCTTTTGGATGTCCCAGATGTAAGGACTACATGAAACAGGCAGTGCTGTGCACTAGGAATAATACAATTCTGTGAGTACTCACCTGTATAATTGTTTTACTATGCACAGCACGGCCTGTTTCATCCCTCCCTTGTTCTCGTTGTTCTTGGTTGCCTCTTTATGGTGATTTGTTCCAAAGTTAGTTGTGAGGGTTGTTACCTTTTTTACCTTTATTACCTCTCAGCTTCTTGTATAACTGCTTTTCAACACTGGAGGTCTATGGGTGATTCCTGTTTTTATATGGGGCCGGGAGGAGCCACAAATCTTCTGCAGTCCACTGCGCCACCTTGTGGTGGAGTATCCCAGATGTAAGGACTACCTGAAACAGGCCATGCTGTGCATAGTAAAAACAGTTCTACAGGTGAGTACTCACAGAATTGTATTTATTGCGTCCTCTTTGTTTATTTTAAAGGATTAAATTACACAGGACCTAAAGTGCTCTTTAGTGCCTGGCCGCTTAATCCCTAATTTAGTCTGGACCCAGAACGCAAAGGTCCTACTGCATGGCAGAAAGAGAAGCTGGACGAGCGGTGAGGCCTCTCCATCTGACAAGATGCCATCAGGAAGGGCAGTTTTGAAGCCCAGGATTCCTGGCATAAGGTAAGAAGCCTAGCAAGGAGAGGCTTGCAATCGAACTTCAGATTCTGTGGTGCCCCCACCACCACTTTTCTTTCCCAGTAGACACTTTGGGATAGGTGTGCAAATTTTGAGGTGACAGGTACTGATGTGAGGTTGCACACAGGGAATAGACGCTGCTGGGGCAGAGATGGATAGCTTCAACTACTGACATGTTTTTGACTATAAATTCTTCATTTTGCAGTCTCCGTCTTCAATATGGAAAACTTTATTCCATCATGAAAACTGGCTTTTTTTCTGCAAGTATAAAGGATTTTGTTGCATCTGCAGTTAAGCTTGACCTGGGCACTGGTGTTGCCAAATATCAGTCTTGTCTCATAGCCTGCAAGAAACTCTGTAGGTTCATATTCAGGCCTATAAAATGTTCTGCCTAATGATGGCTACACCCTCAACCTTTTTGAGTCAAGGTAGCTCTTAGGAGTTACCAGCGCTTCTTTCAGGCCTGTTTTACCATGAAGGTGGTTTCTTTGGTTGACGCATTATATCATCGAGCTGAATTTAGAATGAGGTCGCTGGGCGCATCGAGTTGTCATGCACATTTCTCAGAAACGTATTAGATAGGATTCCAAGTGTTGAGAGATGCTCGCGGTGCATGGATGTGTGGAGATGCAATACAATGTAGCTCCTCCTCATTAATGCAGCTGAACCATTAGGTCTTTCTCACCCATGCCTTCATTGGTTTTGGACATCACCCTATGTGATGCAGCTGCATTCATGATGATTCTGGGGTTTCTGTTTTCATATTTGGTCTCCTGACCATCATTTTGGTCTTGCTAGACCCGTGTGTATCTTATCTGGTTTATATGCATTGTTATGTTGTTTCCCTCCAGGGGCTTTTCCTCACTGCTTTCTACAAACTGAAGGGGTAATATCCCATCTCGCAGGAGGAGCCAACAAGGTGGAATGATTCAGCTTTGCACAATCTCCAGTACACATCTGCCCCACCTGGCTAAAGGAGGATATTACCTGTGTGTCTGTGTGACTGAGTGAAGAGAAAAATATTTATGGCAAGTATATATTTAGGAAAAAAGGGGTAGCACAACGTTATGGCTAGGGGGGGGGGGGGTGGATCCAGGAGCAGCAAGAGGGCTTTCTGGACTCCCTTCCCCCCCTGCCCTTCCATCTCCATCTTCCACTCGGAAAGTGTAGAAGCTTGTAAGTGCCTCTGGATCCATGATCACCATGTCGTGCTCCCTTGACAGGCGCTCCCATATTTACAGACAGCTGGCATCAACACCTGCAGAAAGCATGATCAGCTACTCAGTGTGGAAGATTGTGCCCCTTACCCTGCCCGTACAAGCATTTTGTGTCTGTTGTTGTACAGGTTATTGTTTGCTAAATCTGTTTGTAGATGCCAGCTGTCCTCTTTTGTGTATTTGGGTACAAAAACAGCACCTGGAAAAAAACTGACTATTACCTCTAGTAGAGCAATATTTTACTCTATAATATTATTTCTTAGCAGAACTTTATTAGAAAGTTACAAAGAAACAACCCTTACCTTATCCTAGGGCCAACAGCGCTCTCCTGGTCTCTGTTGAAAATGACACAGAGCCACATCCCCTGGGTCCGTGCGCTCTCCCGCCATTCACTTGAATGTTGAATCTTGAATAACAGTAAGTAAAAGTAACAATTAGTTGTCAAAGAAAAAGCAAAAACGTAATATGAGACCCTCAAATTGCAATAGCATTTGTTTAAAATTTGATTAGATATACTTACCCCAACAAAAACAAATGAGCATTATTGTTCAGGGAAAACAACTGAAAAAAAATATGCATGTATAAATGCCTATATATTTTTACCCTGAGGAGATTTTAAGAAATATGTGCTAAGTGTTTTTACCTGTAGAGGCAGGAGGATCCTGGTATATGTCCCCCAGAGTGCACCTATATGACGGTGCTGTCCCTCCAGGCCAGGAGGAGCGACACCAGTCTGGAAGCAAATGCTTATCTCTCCTGGCTCTTGCACCAGTCTTATCCTGCCATGACTGGGCAAACCCTCTCCCGCCCCGCTCACATGTGGGGAGAGAGGGCAAAGTTGCACACTTGTCACATATGGGGCATTCCCCCACAACTTGCGTGAAAAGCACACCAGGACAAGGCCACCCCTAAGCACTCCAATCTGTGCAACCTGAAAGCTGCCAGCCATGCAAATGCGGAAGTTCATTCCAGCTGGGCACATCCTGGAGAGCAAAGCCAAAAGAAACACATGGGGTAGGGTGATTTTTTGATTACCGTGATTTTTATCTATATCTAAACAAGAAATTGTTAATTTTTGAATTGTTTTATTATTGAGATTGTTTTTTCTTAACAGAGGTTTCCTTTTTAGTTCTTTTAGTATCTTTTAGGGGAGCTGCTCTAGGGGGTGATTGGTCCACTTTAACATAATGTTGTGTAAATACTCATATGTACACCATATTTAAGAGGAATCTTAAAACCCAAAACAGGATGCATGGAAACAAAAACTCAAAACTTTTTTAGAATTTAGTATGGTTAGTACTGTATCTCAGCCCTGCTGTTTTGAAAAATAACTGAAGGTCTATTTACCAGAGAAATGAAACCTGCATTTTCTCTGGTTGTTTCTAAGGGTTTCTATGGTTGTTATTTATTTCTCCTGTGCTGCTTGGAACAAACTGGCAACCGTTGCAAAGGGAAGGGCTAATATACCCAGAGGCGAAACAACTTTGACTGTCTGCTATTCTAGAGGCAGCATCTATCACCCATTGTCATGAATAAAGAAGATATCCAGTTTTGTACTTCTGAGGCCTATCTCATTGTTTCCTAGTGGGGGGGGGGGGGGTAATTGCATTTTCTTGCCTTTGTTCAGGAACTTTACTCCTTGTCCGTGTGTGTGATGCAGGTGAGGAGCCAAAATTGGTGTCTGAAGTTTGTGGGTACACAGCTTCACCTCAGAAGTAAGTTGTTTCTTGCAGTATTAGGGACCTGTTATAGATACATATGGCTTTACCTCATGTATATATCATGGATATATTGGAGTGCCAGTCCTTGTGGCTCCTGTATAATTTATTTTTTTTGTTTCAATATTTTTATTGAAATTTCCAACGATACAGATCTGCAAGACATACAGCAATGTATTGCCATCCCACGCAGGGGAGGTGTATAGAAAATGAAATGGGCTAGCAGCATACATTTTACAGTACAACAGGGTAACCAAACCAGTGTTTTAACAATTCTCATAGTAACTGCGAGCATGGAGAGACACCGGACATACGTTTGGTACTACCAGTGCAATTTACGTTACGTCACGACTGTGTCCAGGACCGTGTGGATCACGGAGCCCCGCGGTGTCCGCGACCAGCCCCGCCATCCGCACACCCATGATCACGCGCTAGTCATGCCATAACCCTTGGGGTATGCCAGTGGGCTGTCCCATACAGCCGCGCGCATGCACAGAAGGAACCGTCAAGAAACCAGCAATAAACATTAAAGCTCTTATGTTGTAAAAAAGGAAAAGAAAGAGAAAGTGACCCCATGGGGGGGCTAAAGTATAGAGAGGGGGGGAAGAAAAAGGAGGGGGGGGAGAAGGGGGGTTATCACTCCAGCGCTGGTTCTTATAGTGCCCGTAGAGAGTCGCCAGGCCAGGTAAATCTTATCCATGGTTCCCATACCGAGAGGAATTTGTCGTGGGAGTTGGTCAGGATGCTAGACAACCTCTCGTTGGGGTAAATTGCTTCTTCCAGGCCCTGTATAATTTATTTTAAGACAGACTAGATTACCTTTATTTGCTAAGTAGACAGAGTGCACAATGACTGGAGGAGATCCAATTTTCTGTCTGTCCATTGTCAGATGAAAGTAAGCGGTAGTCATTCAACTCAAGAGTGTATTACTTTTTGGGTATTGGTATGATGATACTCCTCTTACAAGGAACTATAATCCAGTGCCGCTGATTCTTATTCCGGCCTTATTCCGGGTCATTTGAAACTTAAAGTGGACCAACACCCAGGATTTTGACTATCCTGGGTCTTGGTCCACTTCGGTGGGGCACCCCCGATCGGGGTGCCCCGCTGTGTGAAACCCCCCCGATCACCCCGAACTCACCTCTGTCAGCGGCGACGGACAAGCCGCGGACAAGCGGCTCCTCCGCCGCCGCCTCCCGCGCGTCCCTGTTGACGCGCGCGTGCCCGCGCCGGCCGTCTGTGAATGGCCGGCGCGGGCACGCGCGCGTCAACAGGCGCGCCAACAGTCAACAGGCGCGTCAACAGGCGCGCGCACGACTAGAGGGGCGCGAGGGAGGCGGCGGCGGCCGGCCGCCGCCGAAACTAAGGTAAGGAGTTTGGGGGGTTTGGGGGGGTTTCACCCCGCTGGACATCCCGATCTCGGATGTCCCGCGGGGAGGGAGGTGATCGGTCCGGGAATCTTATAGATTCCCGGGCCGATCACGGGTGGGTGTTGGTCCACTTTAAAACCACCGGAAATCAACACTGTGCCATCCCTGCTCACGACCATGGCCTGTGGTTGTCTTGCTGCCTCCTTGCCATCCCCTCATGTCAGTCACGGCAACTGGCCACGCCCACTTTATTCATTTCAATGGAGGGGGTGTGGGGAGAGAAGTAAGTAAATTACTTTAAGCTCTCTTGAAGGAACCTGTAGTCAATAAATATTTACATTCAGCAGGTATTTTTTTTTATTTTTTTTTTTTTTACAGTTGCTCAAATGGGGCCTTTAAAGAGGACAACATCCAGGAATTTCACTTTCCCATGTTTTGTGTCTCTTGGGGGGGGGGGGGGGGGGGGGACTACATTGCCCCACTGTGCGTATCCCTTCAGGTCACTGTAAAAACTCACCTTCCTGTCATTCCCACGGTGTAGGTTCAGCTGAAACCAAGTGCACTGTTTGGCTGCATGGAATGGGGATCTAGGGGGTTTCACACAGCAGGGCATCCCGATTTGGGATGCCCCAAGTAGTGGAAGTGGAACGGTCTCTGAAGTTGCTCTTTATATCCCAAAAAATACATATTTTTTAAATACATATTTCACCCTTTCAGTGCCATTCTACATAGAAATGTTGTCACCCTCTGTGGCCAAGCCACTTTTCAGCATTTTGCACTATATTGACCATGATTTTTTTCCCTATTTTTGTGACAATGATTATTACTTTTTAGCTGTGCGGATTATTTAAAAATGTAAAAGGGAAATAAAATCATGAGTTTTTCACAAAAAGAACGTGAAAAAAAAAATCTGAATTAGCCATATATGTTTCACTGTTATCTTTGCTGGTATTTCCAGGGGTTTCTGAGAAAATTATAATTTTTTTTCAGCAACGTTTGGGCTTTAATATAAAATGTCTTTCAGTGCTTTCTCAATATTTTTGGGTGAAATATGTAGGAAAAAAATTAAATGTAGTAGAAGCCCTATTCCTTCTAATTATAATGGTACCACATATTTATCGGTAGACCGCAATTCCTGCTCAGGAGACGCCCCTCTCCAGCACAACCAGCCTGGACACCAGTTATAGACCAGGCTGTGGAGGCTGAGCCCACATGGGTCCTACGTAGGTAGGATTAAGGGGTGATGTAACCCTGAAACACGTAACCTTGTAGCTGGGGAGCCATGGATATACACTCCACACGGTATATGTATGATTTTAAAATTCATTATTAAATGTTACGTTTTATTGCACTTGGTGAGCTGGAACTGCAGCATACAATTGAACTTGGGACTTACAGAGGTCTGTCCGTGCTCCTAGGTGACACATTTCAGGGGATTTTGGAGCTGTCTATTTTTTTCTTGGGACTATGAGCCCTCATGGGTACCAGGCTCTTCTGCACTGTGCGGTTTTGATGGGGAGACTTGCCGGCAGCTGACTTGCCAGCCCCTTTGAACTGGTAGAAGGGTCTTAAGGACACCTTGACAGTCCACCTAGGGTTAAATGTAAAAACAAAAACACACCCATTAATAAGTACATTATTAATCCTCCCCCCAACTTCTTTTGCAAGGTGCTGACCCAAGCCGCCCGATTGCACCCGTAAGTGAACCGATCCTCTGCCCCGCTCACTTGCTGGAGGGTGAGTCCTTTTTTACCAGCAGAGGGAGCTGACATTAGCACACTCACCAGTAGAAAAAAGGGGAGGGAATTGTCAGAAGCTGTTCATGGGACAGAGAATCAGTCTTCTTTGTTCTTTGCCCCAAAGAAGACGCTAGCCATGTAAAATGTATGGGGCTGGCACATAACGGTTGGAGATGCAGCCATGGAAATGTTGCGTGCTTGGCACTTAAAGGGTTAAATCCTAACTATAGACAGACGACCATAGGTTCCTAACACTCCACTCTCTCGTCCAATTTCCCCCCAAAAAAAACTCACCAAGAGATTTCCATAGATTTTTGCATGGTATGGTCACATGCACACCTCCCTGCTGTCATGGGAGGACGGCTGAGCGCAGTGCTTCAGTTTTCCAGTTCAAGTCACCCAGTGCCTGTGCCAGAATTCATTCTCTCCTGCTGCTTTCAACAGAGAGGCACATTGGAAGTAGGGCTCAGTGGGGATTCCATGGGCTGACAAGCCAGTCAAATCTCAATTATATATATGCTAGTTTTGTCAGGATTATCTATTATATTCCAAGTATGGCACACACCCCGCTTCCAATATTAATGACATATGGGTTATGTCCAGTAGAGGGCGAACTTTTGCAGAGATGACTAGAAAATAATAAATACCTGGGACCTCCCACACATTCCCCAGTAATCGTCTCTGCAGACGGCGAGCAAGTCAGAGGATGGCTATCTCCTTCCTTACAGGTAAGCCAGGGTCACACCCGGCAATTTATTGTCCTATTTCTGCCCGGACCGGATTAAATTTAAACTCCTATGCCTCCCAGCCTTGGCTGCAGGTCCAGATGAGGGTAGGCTGCACCCGAGCAGGTGTAATTTAGGAGCCATGCTCCACCTTGAGACCCCATATCAAAGGGGTAGGTGGTTTACCAGGTTGGTGACCCTGGTTTGGGATGCCCCATCCCGGCATCCCTTCACTTCTGGTTAGTATGGGATTCCCCCCTTTTTTCCGTGTCTCCCTGTTCCCCTCAGGTGGGGGGGGGGGGGGGGTCAGGGCCGGCTGGTTCCGTTTTTTGTTTGTCTTTGTCCTTTACTTTATTAGTGTGTGTGTGTGTGTGCTTGTACTGCGGAGGCTGCCCAGGATGCGGCGTTGGCCGCTTGTGGGACGCCATTGTGGCGGGGAGAGCTTCTCCCCCTCTCTTCTGTTTGATCAGGGGGCGGGGCCGGGCGATCGGTGCGTCCGCGGCCGGGCGATCGGTGCTTCCGCGGCCGGCCCGCCCCCCTGTCTATGGCGTCTATTGCGGCGCCCAGCTATTGGCTGGGATCCGCGTTGCTTGGGTTGATTGGGAAGGGGGCGGAGCCAGGCGCGGCACGCGATCCGCGCTGGCCTGCCCTTCATCCTCCTCCTGTCTTTTGCCTCGGTGTGCCGTCGCCATTTCCTGGGCTGTGAGTGCCCTGCGGGGTTTTTCGTGCCTTTAATTATGCCTTGTACCCTGTTATAGCACCGGGGGCTACTGTTTTAACGCATTGTTATCCATAAAGCATGCATTATGTGTGTATATATATATATATATATATATATATATATATCACATTGGATATATATATATAATTTTTTATATAGCAAGTCTTATTAGCGTGTGTGTGTGTGTGATCTTTGTGTCTTTCAGGACGACTCCCTGTTCCCATTAAAAAAAGGGGGTTCTCCCAGTCCTAGGTCCCTTGCATAAATTGGGTTTTTACAAATCCTCCCACTAGTGGACTTAAAGTGGACCAACACCCAGGGGTGATCGGCCCGGAAATCTATAAGATTCCCGGGCCGATCACCTCCCACCCCGCGGGACATCCGAGATCGGGATGTCCCGCGGGGTGAAACCCCCCAGAAACCCCAAAAACATCTTACCTGATCCGCCGCCGCTTCCGCCACCGCCTCCCGCGCGCCCCTCCAGGCGTGCGCGCGCCCGCGCCGGCCCTCTGTGAATGGCCGGCGGGGGCGCGCGCGCGCCGAGAGTGACGCGCGGGAGGCGGCGGCGGCTTGGACGTTCCTGATCCCCGCCTGGACGTTGGCGGGGATTGGCTGCGGCGTTCACGTGGGAGCGTTGAGAGGTGAGTTTTTTGGGGTTTCTGGGGGGTTTCACACAGCGGGGCCACCCGATGGGGGTGCCCCGCCGAAGTGGACCAAAACCCAGGATAGTCAAAATCCTGGGTGTTGGTCCACTTTAAGGGGCATCCCGGGTAGCTTAATAGTGTAATTCCCTTTGGTCATTGCGACTACCATAAAAAACACCATATGGAGGCTTACCAGGATACCGGGCTCGGGCTCCTTTCGGGGCAAGCCCGGCAGTGTGTGGTTTGTGGGGTATCCCTTACGGGGGATAATGTACTAATTTGCATACCATGTGCTCAGCAGGCCATAACGCGGCAGTCTGGGTCCGTGCGGCCGGTCTCATCACCTACTCCACCCCGTCTGATTCGTACCCCAAGTGACACTGTCATTAGCGGGGAGTCGCAATCTGATGTATGCGCTAGATTGGCCAACATAGAGAATTTGATTTCTAGCTCTGCGGCCAGAGAGGCCCCAGCTAAGAGGAGGCATTTGCCACCTGCCGCGCCGGCTCTGGGTTTTGAGGATTATTATTCTCTTGACTGGTCTGATTATTCCCCACTTGAGGAGGGGGAATGGTTTCTGGATCTGATGGCTCTGAGGATCAGCAGTTTTTGGATGCTGATGCTGGGCAGGAGCATGGGGATGCCGTGGCTACCCCCAGTTCTCTGGTCCATTTATTTGAGGTGCTGGCTATTTCTCCTCCGGCGGAGTCCCTTCCGCAGAAGGGGGCATTTTTTGGGACCTCTAAGCCTTGATTGGAGTTCCCAAATCAGAAGCACTTTGACTGTCTGATTCTTATAGAATGGGAAAGGCCTAGCCGGCTTCCCGGTGTTCCGCAGGGATGGGATAGAAAGTATCCTTTTCCGGTGGACAAGGTGAAGCGCTGGTCATCCCTTCCTGAAGTCTATGCGCCCGTTCTGGAATTGTCCAACACATCTGTTGTGCACTCTCCAGACGCCACCACGCTAAAGGATGGTGAGGACTGACGTATTGATCAAATGGCATGTCATGCCTTTGCCAGCGTAGGTTCGGCCTTGCGGCCTGTTTGTGCTTCAGCGCTCATTGCTGTGGCCACCAGGTCTGTGATTAGGGGCCTGTTGAGTGGTTACCAGTTTAACCCGGCCAGTGATGAATTGGCAGCGCTTACGCGGTGTGAGTTGTTCATGACCTTTGTCTTATCTGCTTTGGATGACACAATAGGTATGTGTAGCAGAACCTCGGAGTTGCTGGTGGCTATCCGCCGATTGGTCTGGCTGCGCCAGTGGGTGGCTGACACTGCGGCTAAGAAGTCACTTACAGGGCTACCCTTCCGGGGTATGCGGCTGTTTGGATTCGGTAGCAAAAGGAGGAAAGCTACCACAATGCAAGAGGCAGCGTCACTCCTTTGGGGGGGGGGGCAGGCTCCTTTAATCCTTCCTTTCACGGTGCCAGAGCAGGCAGAGGAGCTGCCTGCTCTACTTTCAGAGGTGACTCTTGGGGCAGAGGCAGAGGACGCGCCCGTCCTGAACCTGCCTGGGGTTCCAAGCCCAAGCCCGCGGCCAAGCCAGCTCAGCAATGAGGGGGCGCCCTCACCCTTGCGGGTGGGGGGGCGGCTGTGGCACTTCACCCTGGTCTGGGCCTGGGAGGTCACAGACAACTGGGCCTTGGAAGTGGTCTCTTCCGGGTACAAACTGGAGTTCGAGTACCGGCCGCCTCCTAGATTCCTCAGATCTCAGGTCCCCTCGGACCCCCGGGCTGCGCAGGGGCTCCGGTTGGCAGTGCAAAGTATTCTGGACATGGAAGTCATATGCCCGGTGCCTCTCTATGGGGGAGGCCGGGGCTATTATTCCAACCTTTTCCCTGTGCCCAAAAAGGATGGGTCCATAAGACCCATTCTGGATTTGAAGCTTCTCAACAGGTTCATCAGAACCAAGAAGTTCCGCATGGAGACTTTGTGCTCAGCCATCAATTCTCTTTGTCAGGGGGACTTCATGACGTCCATAGACATCAAGAATGCTTACCTTCATGTGCTGATCTTTCCAGCACACCAGAGTCCTGAGTGGAACAGGACAAGATTAGCAGTCTCACTGCGCAAGGAGGACACGCACATGCATGTGGCAAGCCATGTTTTAGATTTCTTAGGTTGGTGATGGGAGATCAGCATTTTTCATTTTGTGGCCCTCCCGTTCGGGCTGACCTCGGCACCTAGGGTGTTCACCAAGCTGGCGGGTATAATGGCCCTTATCAGAGCCCAGGGCATTCGCATTGTGCCGTTTCTGGACGACCTTCTCATTACGGCATCTCTCGCTCAGATAGGCGGAGATAGACACCAGGACGGTGGTGACTACGCTGGAGAGGTTTGGATGGGTGATCAACCACCCCAAGTCCTCTCTCTCCCCTTCAAGGGAGTTTTCATTTCTGGGCATAAATCTGGATACCATTCATACCAGGGTGTTCTTGCCTTTGTCAAGGGTGCAGATGGTTCTGGACCTGATCCGTCTTCTTTTGTCCAAACCCGCGGCCGTCTATCCGGCTAGGGATGAGGCTGGTGGGATTGATGGTGGCTTCATTCAAGGCAGTTCCCTTTGCTCATTTTCACATGAGATCGCTCCAGATCTTCTGTTGGCTTGGGACAGATACCTGCTGTCATTGGTTCAGTCGTTTCTGATGTCTCCTCTGGTTCGGCAGTCTCTTCAGTGGTGGCTGGAACCAAGGAATCTTCTGAGGGGCAGGTCTTTTCTGACCCCTTGTTTTGAGACGGTCACCACGGATGCCAGCCTGTTGGGCTGGGGGGGTTTCTGGAAGGAACATCAGTTCCAGGGGCTGTGGGGTCCTCTGGAGGCACACACCCCCATCAATGTCTTGGAGCTGTGAGACATTCGGTTGGTACTGTCACGCTTAACGCATCTCCTCCAGGGTTTACCGGTTCAGGTTCGATCAGGCAATCGGACTGCGGTCGCTTACATCAATCACCAAGGAGGGACTTGCAGCAGGAGTGCCCTCAGGGAAGTTTCTCTGATTCTTGCATGGGCGGAGAGCAATGTCCCATGCATCTCAGCAGTGTACATTCCTGTAATGGAAAAAAATGGAGGCGGACTCCCTGAGCAGGGGATCATCTCGCCAAGGGGAATGGGCGCTCAACCATAAGGTATCCCGGTTCCTCTGTCTCAAGTGGGGGATTCCGGAGGTGGATCTCTTTGCCTCACGTCACAATCACAAGCTTTCTGCATTTGTGTCTCTGTCTCAGGATCCTCTGGCCCTGGCAGTGGATGCCATGTCTCTTGCCTGGAGGGATCTGGGGTTTCTATACCTGTTTACCTCCTTCTCCACGGTAGGCAAGGTGCTGTGCAAGCTGTCCCAGAGGGTGCGCCAGCAATTCTGGTGGCCTCAAGGTGGCCAAGACAGGTGTGGTTCGCAGACGTCGTACGGCTGGCGGTAGATTAGTTCAGGTTACCCCTGTTTCCGGATCTCAAGGTCAACTTCGTTGCCCCAATTTACAAATGCTGGCTTTCACGGCGTGGCTGCTGAAACCTCCATTCTAAAGGAGGAAGGTTTGTCTGATGCGGTGATTTAGACACTTGTTAGAGCTAGGAAGAGATCTTCCTCTAACATCTACTACAGGACTTGGCGGTTCTATATTGATTGGTGTGAGGCTAGGGCCTTGCCTTGCAGGGTGTTTTTCGATTCCTAGGATTTTGGTGTTTTCTTCAGCATGGCCTGGACCTGGGGTTCCAGCTTAGTACCTTGAAAGGGCAGGTCTCTGCTCTGGCGGTCTTCTTTCAAAGGTCCTTTGCTCTTCATCCTTTGGTTAAGACTTTCTTCCAGGGGGTCACTCATGTGCAACCCACTCGAAAGCCTTTGTTGCCTGTTTGGTATTCGAATTTGGTTCTGTCGGCCCTCCAGGGGCCTCCTTTTGAGCCGGTGCAGGATGTTGCACTTTCTATGCTCACACAAAGGGTTGCCTTTTTGGGACGTGTCTCTGGTTGGCGGATCTGTCCATTCCGGGCCTTTACTTTGAAAGACACCAGGACAAGGTGGTCTTTCGCTTTAAGTCAGATTTCCTTCCTAAGGTGGTTTCTGCCTTTCATCTTAATTAGGAGGTGGTTCTCCTTTCTTTGTGTCTTAAGCCTAGCAATGACAAAGAGAGGGTCTTGCACTCTTTGGATGTGTTTCGTTGTGTGAAGTACTATTTGGTGGCTACTTCTCCCTTTCGTAGGAGGAACGGCTTGTTCGTGGTGCCCTCCAGGCCCAGGAAGGGTTTGGCGCCCGCCAGGTCTACCATTAGTAATGGATACGTCAGGCCATTGTTGGGGCCTATACTGCCAAGGGGAGGGTTCCTCCTTTTCAGATAACTGCTCATTCTACTCGTGCTATTGGTGCTTCCTGGGCTCTGTTGAACAAGTTTGTAAGGCTGCTACTTGGTCGTCTGTTCATAAATTTTTCCAAGTTTTATAAGGTTGATGTGCGGGCCTCAGCGGATGCTGTTTTTGGCCGCAAGGTTCTGCAAGCTGCAGTGGTTTAAATTTGTGCATTGTTGCCTTTTGGGATCCCCACCCATGACGGACACTGCTATTGGATGTCCCATATGTCATTAATATTGGAAGCGGGGTGTGTGACATACCCATTTTACAGGTGAGTAATCACAAAATGGTATTATTTTTAATAACTATGGGTATACTCTAACCCCGTAACCCTGGGTTTGGGATATAAAATTGCAAATACACGAAGGAACGATTACCTGCAGTGGGGAAGAGTTTTCCACCTCTATCCCCAGGTTACACAACTTTTTATACATTCAATACATGGACATTTTTATATCACTTAATTGCTTATTATGAAAAAAATCAGGAAAATATTATTTCATTCCATTAAAAGTATGTCTTATTTTATTCAAGGTTCATTAAAAAAAAAAAAAACATAGGAAACACACACACACTCTCTCTTCATTATTTGGTCCACTCTGTGAACACGTTTCAATGATGCTTTTGGTCACCACAAGGTAGACCAAAAAGATCACAAATGTAACATAGACTGTACTATTGGTTTCTATAACTCTCTAATTACTATAATAAATAGAAATATACTTTAACTTATGTGACTTGTTCATCATTTCCTCTTTTCTGCAAGTTCCATGCTTAAAATATTCTTCCCATATGCCAGATAGGCGTGCAAGCTTGTCTCTGTATTTAAATAAAGTTTCATTGTTTTAATGATCATTATCTCTGTATTTAAATCAAGTTTCATTGTTTTAATGATCATTATCATGCTTATTTGTTTTATCATCCCCTCCAATTTTATTTTTAATTCCTAATAAGCATATTCAACATTTGTTTCACTATTGTATATTCAACATTCGTTTAACTGTTTTTATCATGTAAGAAAAGGAGCAAAGCTGCATCCTTCATTCAGGCCAGGTTTATGATGTGCTTTAAATTTATAGATCCACCGCGTTTCTTGTTTAAGTGTTCTTTTCTCTTTCTCTCTCCCTCTCTCCATCTCATGTATTCTGTTTATACCCTGGATCTGTGTACCCTCATATATGCATTGATGCTTCAGGATGAAATGTCTTGCATCCGGGCTTTGCATATTCCCATTATTTATATCCTGTAGATGTTCTAATATCCTTTCAATTTTTCTATCAGTCTCCCCAATATAGAAGCTTCCACAAGGACATATAATTGTATAGACACGTTTTGTGTTACAATTGATAAAGTGGGTTATTCTTTCTTTTTTAAAACCCGGGATGGTAACAGTCTTACTTTTTTTTATTATGTTTACATATATTACATCCACCACAGGGATATGACCCTGGAAGTTTACAACATTTTTCTTTTGATATTTTTTTAAAGTGACTTTGTGTTAATTGGTCTTTGATCTATTTTTGTATATGTAATCAGTGGCCTTTCAGGAACTATATCTTTGAGCGATTGATCTATTTTATGCTTGGTCGAGTATGTAGTTATTAAAGCTGTTTTCCTCCTTTCCTTATGCTTTTTTGGAGGATTATAGAGTAATTCTTGCCGCTCCTTGTTTAATGCTTTTTTGTATGCTTCTTTGAATATTTTTTTGCTGTGGCCGCAATGTCACAGGCATTCTCTGATGCCATCTGTGACCTCCTGGAAACTCTGAGTAAAAGCAATTGCGGCTGGCGTGTAGATATTAGCCATATGGAATGCCCTGTCTAGGATGCCACAAATGACAACTAGTAGCTCTTAAGATGTTGTTCGCTGCATTTGGCTTTCTATAAAATTCTGTAGAGATATTACCCTCATCATCCTGATAAATCTGAATGTCAAGGAAAGAAACCATTTTTTTTGTCAAATTCCAAAATGATTCATATTATTCTGATTCTGGTTGATCCTTTGTACAAAATCCACTGATTCCTGGTCTGAAGCAGTCCAAAGCAAGAACACGTCAAGATAATGTGGCTCAGGTACCCCGACAGATCCTCGCTCGCCCACATCTGCTTCTCCCACCAACCCAGGTACAGGTTGGCGAACGATGGATACATGTCCCCATTGCCAGCCCCTACACCTTGTGGTATAGCAGTTGTGGGCGAGAATGAAGCAGGAGGAGTAGACTAGATGGATCATATGGTCTCCTCCTGCCATCAACCTTCTATGTTTCTATGAAATCTGATTATATGTATATACCCTATGAATTCTAAGTAAATGCGTAAACCTTTACTTCCATTTCTGGGTGTGGTTGAGCTGGGAAGGGCTTTTAGAGTTTGTTGAGTGTTGACTGTGGCTTGCTATGCTCACTTGTGCTGAGAAATCCAAGGGACAGAGTGGCAATGAGACCACTTTTTTTGGTTTGGTCCTGGAGAAATGGAATTGTAAGGCGGGCAAACTTTGGAGCCCTGCTACAGCTTCTACCATGCACTGCAGGAAATGGAGAAGAGGCACATGGAACAGGCATCAAGTGGGATGTTTGTGGCTTTATTATTGTTGTTGACTGGACTGTCCCTTTAAGATGAAATCCAGGCAGTAAAGATAACAAAGAGAACTGTATTTTTTTTCAGTAATCTTAAATATCGCAGAGCCCAACTCCAATCATGACTTTTTTTCAGAGGAGATCTAGCTTTACTGTAGTCACCTGAGAAGAGGAATTAATTTAACAGAACTTTGCATCATAAGGACCAAAAAGGGTTGGCCAGCACAGTAAAAACAATCATGTCAATAATCAGCACAACCAAGGCTTGATCGCCAAAATGTGCTCACAGAGAGCAAAATGAACATCAAAGTTGGTCTAGTGACCAAGAAAATACCATTTTGTGAATACTCACCTGTAAAATGGGTATTATAAGTATGTCACACACCCCGCTTCAAGACATTCATAACATGTGGGTAATACTGACCTGTAGATGGCGATATGCAGAGATGTAAGAAAAAAAGAGAGCCCCTCCCGGTCCATAAATACATGGGACCTCCCACTCATCATCCTGTATAAAGATAGCAGTAAGGGACCAGGAAGAGCCAAATATAAGTCATAACAACGCAAAGTTCACCATATAAAGGATCCAGAATACAAAAGGGCAGGGTGAAGCGGGGTGTGTGACATACTTATAATACCCATTTTACAGGTAAGTATTCACAAAATGGTATTATTCTAAGTATGTCACACACCCCGCTTCAAGACATTCATAACATGTGGGGACATCCAACAGCAGTGTCCTTAAAGGGCGGGGATCCAAAACAAGGCAATAAAGCCCAACTTAAACCACTGCAGCTTGCAGAACTTTGCGGCCAAATACAGCATCCGCTGAGGCCCACACATCAACCTTATAAAACTTGGAAAAAGTGTGAACAGAAGACCAAGTAGCAGCCTTACAAACTTGGTGCTGAAAAGCCCAGGACGCCCCAACAGCATGAGTAGAATGAGCAGTAACACGAAAAGGGGGAACCTTCCCCTTGGCAGAATAGGCCCCAACAACGGCCTGACTAATCCATTTACTAATGGAAGACTTGACGGGCGGCAAACCTTTCCTGGGCCCGGAGGGCACCACAAAAAAGGCATCCGTCTTACGAAAGGAAGACGTAACCACCAAATAGTACTTCACAACGCGAACCACATCCAAAGAATGCAAAGCCCTCTCCTTGTCATTGCTGGGATTAGGACACAAGGAGGGCAGAACAATGTCCTGATTTAGATGAAAGGCAGAAACCACCTTAGGAAGGAAATCCGGCTTGAAACGGAAAACCACCTTGTCCTGATGCCTCTCAAAGTACGGAGCCTGAATGGACAAAGCCGCCAACTCAGAGACATGCCGAACAGAAGTGATAGCTACCAAAAAAGCCACCTTCTGCGTAAGCGAAGACAAGGCAATATCATGCAAAGGCTCAAAAGGAGGACCCTGAAGAGCGGAAAGAACCAAATTCAAATCCCAAACTGGGAGCAAAGGCTTCCTAGGAGGCCGCACATGCGTAACCCCCTGGAAAAAGGTCTTAACCAAAGGATGAAGAGCAAAAGACCTTTGAAAGAAAACCGCCAGAGTACTAAGCTGGAGCCCCAGGTCCATGTTGAAGAAACTCCAGAATTCTGGAAATAGAAAACTCCCTACAAGGCAACGCCCTGACCTCACACCAATCAATATAAGACCTCCAAGTCCTATAGTAGACAGTAGAGGAAGACCGCTTCCTAGCGCTAACAAGAGTACGAATCACAGCATCGGAAAGACATAGAAACATAGAAGGTTGACGGCAGAAGGAGACCATACGGTCCATCTAGTCTGCCCTTATGTGTATACTGTATGTACTCTTTATCTTAGGATAGATGTGTGCTTATCCCAGGCATGTTTAAATTCAGTGACTGTTGATGTTTCAACTACCTCTGCTGGAAGTTTGTTCCAAGCACCTACTACTCTTTCTGTAAAAGACCTTCCTCCTTCAAGATGGAGGTTTCAGCAGCCACGCCGTCAAAGCCAGCGTTGGTAAATTGGGGTAAAGTAGTTGACCCTGGGTGAGCAGATCCAGCAGCAGGGGCAGAGCGAACTGATCCTCTGCCAACCTTACCACGTCTGCGAACCAAACCTGTCTTGGCCACCTTGGATCCACCAGAATTGCTGACGCGCCCTCCAGGGCCAGCTTGCGCACCACTCTGGCCACCATGGGAAACGGAGGGAACAGATACAGAAACCCCAGATCCCTCCAGTTTAGAGACATGGCATCCACTGCCAGAGCCAGTGGATCCCGCGAGAGAGACACAAAAGTCGGAAGTTTGTGATTGTGACGAGAGGCAAAGAGGTCCACCACCGGAGACCCCCACCTGAGACAAATCAAGCGAAACACCTTGGGGCTGAGAGACCATTGCCCCAGGCGAGATGAGAACCTGCTCAGAGAGTCCGCCTCCGTGTTATCCACTCCCGGAATGTAAACCGCCGAAATGCACGGGACATGGCTCTCCATCCAGGCCAGAATCAAAGACACTTCCCTGAGGGCACTCGTGCTGCGAGTCCCTCCCTGGTGATTGATGTAGGCGACCGCCGTCCGATTGTCCGACCGAACCTGAAGCGGCAAGCCCTGCAACTGATGAGTCAAGCGAAACAGAACCAACCTGATGGCTCTCAATTCCAGATCATTGATGGGCTCTTGAGCCTCCTGAGGTCCCCACAGACCCTGAAACTGACGATCCTTCCAGAAACCCCCCCATCCTGACAGGCTGGCATCCGTGGTGACCGTCTCCCAACAAGGAGTCAGAAAAGATCTGCCCCTCAACAGATTGATTGGATCCAGCCACCACTGAAGGGAACGCCGAACCCGGGGGGTCAGCAGGGAAGACTGATCCAACGACAGTGGAGACCTGTCCCAGGCCGCCAACAGATGGAGCTGGAGCATCCTCGTGTGAAACTGAGCAAAAGGAACTGCCTCGAAGGAAGCCACCATCAATCCCACCAGCCTCATCCCGAGCCGGATGGCTGGACGAGGGATGGACAGGAGAAGCCGAGCCAACTCCTGAATCAAGAGAACCTTGGACTGAGGAAGAAACACCCTGGCTGAAGGAAGACGCTTGGCTGAAGGAAGACGCCATAATGAGAAGATCGTCCAGATATGGCACAATGCGGATACCCTGGGCTCTGAGGAGAGCCATCACCCCAGCCAGCACCTTGGTGAAAACCCTTGGAGCCGAGGTAGGACCAAAAGGAAGGGCCACAAACTGAAAATGGCGATCCTCCACCACGAACCTGAGAAATCTCTGGTGCGCCGGAAAAATTGGAACATGCAGGTAAGTGTCCTTGATGTCTATGGACGTCATAATGTCCCCCTGACGAAGAGAGTAGATGGCTGAACGCAGCGTTCCCATGCGGAATTTCCGCGGACGGATGAACCTGTTGAGGATCTTCAGATCCAGGATGGGCCGAACAGAGCCGTCCTTCTTGGGCACCGTGAACAGATTGGAATAAAAGCCCCGGCCCCGGTCCGCGGGAGGCACTGGGCAAATGACAGCCATATCCAGAAGATTTTTTACCGCCGCCCGGAGCCCCTGCCCGGCCAGAGGGTCCGAAGGCACCCGAGACCTGAAGAATCTGGGAGGGGGCCGGAACTCGGACTCCAGCTTGTAGCCGTAAGACACCACTTCCCGGATCCATCTGTCCGAGACCTCCTGGTCCCAGACCCGGGAGAAGTGTTGCAGTCGTCCCCCCACCCACAAAGGTGAGGGCGCCCCCTCATTGCTGAGCTGGCTTGGCCGCGGGTTTGAACTTAGAGCCCCAACTGTATCCTGGACGGGCACGTCCCCTATTCCAGGAATCTCTTCTGGATGAGGAGAAAGCCAATCCTCTGCCAGCTCTGGCCCCACGAAAGGAAGGAGCAAAGGAAGCCGCCCCCCGAAAGGGAGGACGTTGCTTCCTGTGTTGAGGTAACTTACCGCCTTTGGCGACGGAATCCAATTTCTCTCCAAAGAGCTGCAATCCCACAAAGGGAAGAGCCGTAAGCGACTTCTTGGACACAAAATCAGCCGCCCACTGGCGCAACCAAACCGAACGCCGACAATAGCCACAAGCAGGGCTGACGTTCTGCCACACATCATCAAAGTGTCATCCAAGGCGGCTAGTACAAATGACAAAAACAATTCACACCGTTTAAGACCAAGGAACACGTCACTAGCCGGATCTAGCCCTGAAGAAGTCAACAGGTCCCTGATCACCGACCTGGTAGCCACCACCAACAGCGCCAAAGCACAAACAGGCCGCAGGGCCGACCCAACACTGGCAAAACCATGACAAGCCATCTGGTCAATGCGTTTATCCTCACCATCTTTAAGAGTGGAACAATCAGGAGAATTCAAAATAGCGGTGTTGGACAACCCCAAAATCGGGGCATCCACCTCAGGAACAGACGACCAACGCTTTACCGCATCCAAAGGAAAGGGATATTTTTTATCCCAACCCTGGGGAACACCTGGGAGCCGAGTAGGCCTCTCCAATTCCTTAATAATAATTCCATCAAAATGCTTTTGATTAGGAAATTCCAAGCGTGGCCTAGATGCCTCGAAAAACTCCCCCTGTTGCTGAGGAGCCGCCTCAGGAAGAGAAATAGCCAGAACCTCAAACATTTGAGCCAGAACCTTAGGGGTATCCAAGGAATTCCCCAAGCCGCGCTCAGTATCAGCACCAACAAACTGTTGATCGTCCGAATAATCCGAATCCTCAAATAACTCCCCTTCCTCAAGCGGGGAGTAATCGGACCAATCCAGAGCATCAAAATCATCAAAGTCAACCGGCGACAAGTGCTTCCTCTTAGCCGGGGCCTTTCTGGCAACCGCGCTAGAAAACAATTTTTCAAGATTGGCCAATCTGGCACACACCTCAGATTGCGACTCCCCACTCATGACAACGTCACACGGGGCACGGATCAATCGGGGAGGGGAAGGAGAAGAGACCGGAGGTGCAGAACCAGATTGCCGCGTAATAGTCTGCTGCGCACATGATACACAAAGGAACAAATCATCCCCCGTAAGGGATACCCCATACACTTCCGGGATTGCCCCGAGGGGAGCCCAAGCCCAGTATCCGGGGATGCCTCCATGTGGTGAACTTATAGGTAGTCGCAATGACCAAGGGAATTACGCATATAAGCAACCCGGGATGCCCCTTTAATGTCCCCAGTGGGAGGATTTACAGTAAGCCCAATTTAAACCCAGGGACCCTAGGACCGGGAGAAACCCCCTAAACACCAATGTAGGTTCGCCTGGAAGACATAAATAAACACAGAATCAGCATAGCAGGCGCATAGAGCAATTAAAATAAACAGACACATGCATAGGACAAGATATAAAGGAGGCCCACAGGGCCACTCACTGTGCTGTCCTCTTAGCCGGGGGTAATGGCGTCTTCACGCCACGATGTGAAGAAGAAGCAGGCAGAAAGGAGAAGGGGGCATGGCCAGCACGGAGCGCGCGTTGTGCCTTGCTCCGCCCCCCCTTCCACCGTCAAGCCTCCCGAGCAGAGCCGGAGCAGCGCCTGCTGCGGGCCGCGGTGAAAGCCCGGCCCCGCCCCCTACTCCCAGCACATGAGGGGAGAAGCTCCCCTCCGCCATGCCGCCTCAGAGCCCGGCGCCGGAAAGTGAAAAGCAGAATAACATTTAAAGTGAAAGACACACACAATAAAAAATAAAGGCCTAACACAGGAGAAGGGACCCCCCCCTAAGGAGAAGGGCATCCGGAGAGGGGAAAACCACCAAGAGTGTAATGGCCGAGGGACAGGGCATCCCAAACTGGGGTCACCAACCCGGTTAACCGCCTACCCTCTAGTACAGGGTCTCACGGTGGAGCATAGCTCCTAAGCACCTAGGGTGCCATTCTACCCTCGCCCGCACCAGCAGCCTAGGCTGGGAGGCAGGGTAAATCAAAAAGGGATCTGGGCGGAAATAGAGAAATAACGGGCCGGGAGTCATCCCGGCTACCTGAAACCCCCCTGTGCAAGGAGGAGACATCATCTTCTGACTTGCTCGCCGCCTGCAGAGATGAAAGACTGGGTGATGAGTGGGAGGTCCCAGGTATTTATGGACCGGGAGGGGCTCTCTTTTTTCCTTACATCTCTGCATATCGCCATCTACAGGTCAGTAATACCCACATGTTATGAATGTCTTGAAGCTGGGTGTGTGACATACTTAGAATATAGTGGTGTACTCGGTGGCCACCTGTGATGTCTGATGCTGCTATTGTAACTCATGAAAGTGTAAATGGATGGAAAGCACATAGCAACGTGGCAACATAGGTTTATGAAGTAAGCTGAGCAAGTGTGAATGTGCTTATAAAAACACACAAGTGTGTGAAAATAGAGAACTGCTGAAACCAATTACTACATCCCCCTCCTCTTGTAATGGGAAGGCAGCTCATTTACAGCCCATTAGGTGACACCCTTGCAAATTTTATATCTGCAACGATCACTCCATTACATTATGCTAATAGACGGCACCTTCTAAAGGGAATGTAAAGTGTTTCCTCTCTTAGATATAAAACACTACACATAAATATTTTACACTTCCCACAAATACCACCAGGTGCAAAAGATGCATTTAAAAGTAGGGTAGAAAGATTGAACCAGCTAATAATATTAAGTGTAAAATGAAAGGAGGGTCATTAATTTCCATTTGTCTGATGATTAGCCAGTCATCCCTCAAAGTAGACCCAATTTAAAGGAAAGTGCCTTTTTGTCATGTTTTTGGTGCTCTGCGTTGTTGTTTTCCTCTTCTGGAATGTACCGTAAACATTTATATTGAGTCCCTATACCTGTAATTTACTTATCAGCATGCTATTTCCAAGTTATGTGTGTCTGTGGTCCTAAAGTGGGAGCATCTTTATCGGCCTTGAGTAAAAACTACTAACTAATGATTCTAGAAGCCTTTTTCTGTCTTTATTGGTGCTCTATGACACCAAGAACTCAGCGGAAAAAATATATATATATCTTACTTCAATGTGCAGAAGTAAGATATATATATATTTTTTCCGCGGAGTTCTTGGTGTCATAGAGCACCAATAAAGACAGAAAAAGTGTGCATATGTATGCGGACTGATCCAACACGGTCTGCTATACTCCAGCGAGATTGTGTTAATCATTGATCACTGTAATACTTTGAGCGCGGTGTTTGATGAGAGTATTTTCGTCATATATTAAATTCTAGAAGCCTTGTTGACATCGGGGAGTGCGCACTGCCATATGCCCTGCATCCTCAGGGGCTTGCACATGTTCCTGCCCCAGCTATTCAGATTGCCTGGGGCCGGAGCACTCACACCACCGGGGATGCGAAGGAACGCGCTCCCTATTGAAGGCAATAAGAGCCTTTTGACGAAAGATGTAAACACATCAGAGGGCTCTGATTGGACGAGAGCCTGCTTATGCTCCGTTGGACCGAGGAGAGGTGAGTTTAACTGGGCTAGGGTGTTTCACACAGCAGGGCTGTCCCAAAGGCATGGAACAAAACCCGGGAAAGTCAAAGTCACGGGTTTTGTTCCACTTTAAACCTGCTATCTCTGCCTCAGCCAATCAGATGATTAGCAAGCCAGAAGAAGTCTCTGATGTGTACTTGAAAACACCCATTGGTGTACGTTCTTAACATAATTACGATTTCTACAGAACACAGTTTTCTTTTATAACACAAAGTTTAAAACAAACAAAACAGAAAAAAAAAATCACAGATACATTTTTGGCCCACAATAATAGAAACTTTGAAAGTGATCTACCCTTTTAAGGGACAGTCCAGGCAACAGCAATAAGACAACAAACAGCTCATCTGATGCCTGTCCCATGTACTTCTCAATTTCCTGCAGTTCAGAGTAGAAGCCATAGCAGGGCTCAAACTGAACATGCAATCACTTAGCTCTGGAGTCTTTCAGCGTTCAGGGATGGGCACCAGAGGTTTTTATGCGCTTCAAATTAAAACGCAATTACAGAAGTAACTCAATGTTCCAGAGCTGAAAGGTTACGTTATACAGTTTTCATAGAAAGGTGAGGAGATTAATATTAAGGTAATAAGACTTAATGGCCATACATAAGTTAACTTTTCTATGTGATTCAGCTCCACAACTGCTAGGTCAAACATAGGCTAAATGTAAAAACAGCACAAAAAGCAAAGGTCACAGATCTGATCCTCAGGACCTCACATGTTAATGTTTGATAGGAATGGTTTCTAAATCATGACATGTACAGTAACCTGCTGAAGCTGAACACATTAAATAGACTTTTTACCCAATGTTTCGAACATATTTTTATAACCATCTCTCTAATCCAGGGGAGCACATTTGTTTTTGGTCTAAGGGTCGTATTGTCTTATTTTTCCACTTCAAATGGCCTCAATAAAACGTAAGCGGAGAAAATGCAAATACTTTACTGCAGGAAAGTTGTAACCCAGAACAGGTTCCCAGAGTAGGGGGGCATCCTGATTGCCAACCCCCCTCTGCACTTTAATCCCGTTAAACCTGAGGAAGCTTATCTTTCTCCTCGGTTCCCAGTGAAGTTGAGCGCTGCAATTGGCCACTACGGTTACGTGGTCTGCGGGCTCCTTTCGGGTATTCAGCCACTGGCAACCACGTAACTGTGGTTGCGTAAGAATCTTACCTGGTTCGGGCAGCCCATGGCGAGCATTCTTGGGGTCCCTCTGGGAGGAGCAGCACTCCCCAGTAGGCAGATGGGGGTGCTCAGGCTGCCCTAGCTGCCTCCCTGGCTTCTCTTTGGCTGTGTGGGTGCACGTGCGCCACTGCCAGCAGACTTGCTCTGAGGTGGCGCAGCCTCCAAGGCAGTTAATCAGGGGCTGGTCAGCATTACTGGCCAGAGCTGACCAGCCCCTGGTAGTATAATGGCCACTCTGGGCCAGGGATTCTGGGTGCTGGACAATCACTTCCCACCAGCACTCTGACCACCCACAGTTCCCTATTGGCCAGTTTCCCTTTAAATAGAAATCAGGCATGAGCCACAATGCCCTTGACAGCTTTCTGTGCTAAGGGTGTGCTGTGTTTTGTGAACTATTACCTGTTGCTGACTTCTGCTTAACCCCTTGGACACCTCATGATCTCTGCAGCAGGTAGTTCTTCCTCCCCATGATTGAGGCCAGTATGAGGATGAGGGTATATTGTGAACACCACAACTATTGGCCCTGAGCCATCTGCAGAAATCAGGAAAAAGGCACCCCCTCAACAGTGCCCATGTGGATTCATTAACCCTTTAAACATCAAGCCCGTTGGTTCCACCTGGTCTACCTGACCCCACCTCTGTGGGCCTACCAATTAGAAAGTCAGTTGCCCTCTGTCTGTTGAGTATAGTTGAACCCATGCTGGATGGTGGCCCACAGAGAACTCTTCTACATGGCCAGGGGATGCCCAAACAAATTTGAGCGGGTGTGGGAGGCGTGGCTTAATGCATCCAGCACAGCTAATGACTAGGAAAAGCTACCTATTATTCTTCCTTGGGCTCCATAATACCTTCCATCTAGACAGAGAAATGAGGCCAACAGCAGGTGAGTATGAGTGTGTGTGTGTGTGTGTGTGTGTGTGTGTGTGTGTGTGTGACTGTACATTTGGTTATATATGTGTAAGTTACTGTAAGTTGCCTCTTTATAAGATGACGATTGTAAACTGTAATTGTAATTGTAAATTGTAATTTGAAATGCATACATAAAAATTTATAAAAAAAAAAAAAATAAAAAGCTCAAGCCAGTGGTTGCCTCTCAACCGTTAATCGGCAAGCACACGAGACTCATGGACCTGGTGTTTTCCCCTGCTAGCGGCAAACAAATGCTCACCAGACCCCTCAATCAATCAGCCCAGGTTTTCTCTTCACCTTACTCACCTTCGCCCGTGATCTCTCCTACTGCATTTCCTCTTCACCCGGGGGGTCTCTGATACCCCCAGGATCTTCAGCGGTGAGGAGAGGGCCAGAAACAGGCACCCTCAACCCCTTCCACCACTGCTGCCACTAGCCCTACATTTTGTGGGCGGGACGGATGATGTCATCCTGCTCTCGGCCCAATAATCCCCAGTCTTGCCGGTGATCGGTGGAAAGAGGTTGAAGGGGCAGGGGACTTTGATCTGTTGCCTCCCCAGCTCCCCCCCACTGATGACCGGCACCTGTCATCAGAAATCGTCAGGGACATGGTCGTCACGGGACACAGGATAGGAGGTGAGTAAAAAAAATAATAATGTCAGTGTTCATGCTTTTTTTTTTTACATTTAACCCTTTGTGAACTGGTAAGGCATCCATTAGACCCCACACCAGCAGCAGCAGGAGATCAGAAGCCAGAGTGATCTGTGTGGGACAGTGCTTGGGTGAAGGATCATAGGTATTAAAAAAAAAAAAAGGTTTTGTGTGTGTTTTTACATTTATGCCTATACCAGTTCAAAAGGCTTGGGGGCTGGAAAATCACCTGCTGCTAGCGGGTCATCACCACTATTCTGAAATATTTTTGAGATCGAATGGGAAAACGATACTAGGCATCTTTGAGGTCTATTGTGGCTATCATCATGTTCATTCTTAGAAGAGTGACCGCTGAAGCTATGGATTCCATCCTGAACTTATGATAAGATACAAAATTGTTTAGAGCCTACAGGCTGATAATCAGTCAGTGCCAGCGAAAATTGCCTATGTCTGGTGATTCAGGGCCGTGTTTCTGTACCAAGTTTCCCTTTTAGCGGGGAAATACGGTATGCGTATGCCAAACCGAGTATTCATCGTATTGTTACGGCTCAAGGCATACGTTCGTCTGTTAAATTACGGGTGTGGCCTGCGCTTGCGCAAGATTCAGACCCATGTTTTGGTCATTTTCAGGCCTATAAAATCTGTAGGTTTCTGGTTCAAAATTATGCCCTCACACCTACAATGGAGCCCCTTGATGAGTTCTCTGAAGAGTATGAGCGTGCGCAGCAGTGGGGGTTGCTAACCATCTATATTTCATAGCTTTGGTATACCCACCGTCACCTGGATATTGATCACATGACTGATTAGCAGGTGTTCAAATTGACCCGACTGAACCACCTTTTTCTTTACAGAGCTGTGGCCATGGTTGGCCCCCGCCACAAGAAAGGGGTACGCAATTGGAGGTATGATCAAATTGGTTGGCCGCTTCCAATTTTTAGTGAATGGCTCCTTACAGAGACTTGGGGCACTGTCTGTTTGCATGTCCCAGCCTTTGCTGAGCCACACCATGACTAAATTTCTGCAAGAGAAATACATCTCTTTTCCTGACATAATGGCAGCCTGGAATACAGTGGGTTTGGGATTTTTTCAAATAGCAAATATACTATAAAAGTGTAATGTGGCCCTGGTTCCCCCAGCTTCTCAGGAGTATATGTTTAGGTCTACATTGCGCCTCCTTTTTGCCCACTCTCCTCTCTTTATGCTAGCCTAGCTTCACCTACCCTAAAGCAGCTTCCCTGTTTTCCCAGTATATCTAGGTCCACATTGCTCCTCCTTCTTGCCCACTCTCCTCTCTTTATGCCAGCCTTGCTTCACCTATCCTAAACCTGCTTCCCTGTGTCCGAATTGGCCCTTGTTTTGTTTTATTTTGCCTGTGTATTTTGTGTTAGCAGTCTAGTGACCCTTTTTTTTGCTATTCATTTCAGCAACTGCAAAATGGGCCACTCTCTCAACGTCCAATGCGTTGTGGGGCCGGATCTTCGTTTTCTCAGAGTTTTGGTTGGCTCATCCCATGATGCATTCATATTGAGGAGTTCCAGTTTCTACACATGTTTTGAGAGTGGTGAGCTGACTGGTGGCTGGCTTCTGTCTGTTGATTTATTTAGTAGATCTGCCTATCTATTGATGTTTTTGCATTAGTAATTGTGTTTTGCATGTCTAATATATGCAAAGCTTTTGGTTTAGGCCCAAGTTATGTGCCAATTTATCTCCCTACCCTCCCTCACTTCTACTGAGCTCATGGCCCTCTTTTAATGCCCCCTTCTCCCTGTTGCTGTTACAAATGCTTGGTCCCAACCTCCAGCTCTATCTATCTAGTTATCCTTTGCTTCCTTGACTCCTGACGCTCTTTTTAAGACCCTAGACTGCTGGCCAGGATGCTTATGATTGGATCCACTGATGCATACGGACAGTAGTGGAATGTGCCTTTGACCTCTTAAAGGCCAGGTTTTAATGTCTGGACCACACTGGTTGTGCCGTCCAATATCCGCTGGATATATATCGCCCTCCACAATTTTGCCTTAACACAGAGGGTGGCAGAATATGTGGAGGAGGCAACCCCTTTTTCTGCTACTGAGATTCCAGGTCAGCTTTATTCGGGAACCCAGAGTCGTGCTGCCCTAAGCATTGACCAGCATTTGGTGGACTCCTCTTTCTCATAATTTGTTGTTCTTTTTAGCCCTATATTATTTTCTAATTAGTCTAGCTCTTTGGATTTTCTTTTCAAACCAAGTTCAAGTTTCTTGAAATGTATGTATAGAATTAAATTTTAACGGTCAAATATTGTTGCGTTATAGCACAACTTTGGATGCAGGTAAACATAACATTGGAGTAAAAATACAATTTTGTGATTACTCTCCTGTAAAATGGGTATTATAAGTATGTCACACACCCCGCTTCAGATAGTCATTACACTTGGGTTATACCGACCTGTAGAGGGCGATCTTGCAGAGATGTCATGAAAAAAAGGGAGCCCCTCCCAGTCCATAAATACTTGGGACCTCCCACTCATTCCCCAGTATTAAGACAGCAGAAAAGGGACCAGGAAGAGCCAAAACAACCAGTAACAGTAAAAAGGTTCACCATAGAAAGGATCCAGAATACCAAATGGCGGCGTGAAGCGGGGTGTGTGACATACTTATTGTAGCGAAAACCTTTATCGCCGGAGGGCTTCCCCGCCAGAGACGTCCTTTTCCCAATGGTGAGAGGTGCTGCAAGAATTCCAGAGTCATCCGTGAGGAACCAGGAACAGCCCTTACAAGGGCTAGTGAATTGTAATATAGCGTTTTTCCCCAATAAGAGACAGAACTCAGTATTGAGGGTGAAGATGAACTTAACTTTATTAGTGAAACCCTGTGCCTTATATGCAAGGCTCCATGCAAGGGGACCTCCCCCGTGGACCTGATGGAGAACTGCATGACAAACCCACAGACCAATGGGAGCCGGGCACACAATCCCTCAACTCTGCCGGTAACACAATCAGTAGAACAATAGCAGTCTTTAACACAATCAGTAGAACAATAGCAGTCTGTAACACAATCAGTATAACAATAGCAGTATGTAGCACAATCAGTATAACAATAGCAGTCTGTAATACAATCAATAACACAATGGCAGTCTGTCTGGGACATGCTCAAGAATATGAAAGTAATGGGTCTATGCAAAAACAGTGCCTTTAAAATCCAATGGCAGAGTCTGTCACACTTATAATACCTATTTTACAGGTGCGTAATCACAAAATGGTATTATTCTAAGTATGCCACACACCCCGCTTCAGATAGTCATTACACTTGGGACATCCAATAGCAGTGTCCATAAAGGGTGGGGATCCAAAACAAGGCAATAATGCACAAACTTAAACCACTGCAGCTTGCAGAACTTTGCGGCCAAAAACAGCATCCGCTGAGGCCCGCACATCAACCTTGTAAAACTTGGAAAAAGTGTGAACAGAAGACCAAGTAGCAGCCTTACAAACTTGCTCAACAGAGGCCTGATGCTGGAAGGCCCATGACGCCCCAACGGCACGAGTAGAATGAGCAGTAACACGAAAAGGGGGAACCTTCCCCTTGGCAGAATAGGCCCCAACAATGGCCTGGCGAATCCATTTACTAATGGAAGACTTGGCGGGAGCCAAACCTTTCCTAGGCCCAGAGGGCACCACAAAAAGGGTGTCAGTCCTACGAAAAGAAGAAGCAGCCACCAAATAGTACTTCACACAGCGAACCACATCCAGAGAATGCAAGACCCTCTCCTTGTCATTGCTGGGCTTAGGACACAAGGAGGGTAGAACAATGTTCTGATTAAGATGAAAGGCAGAAACCACCTTAGGAAGGAAATCTGGCTTGAAGCGGAAAACAACCTTGTCCTGATGCCTCTCAAAGTACGGGGCCTTAATGGACAAGGCCGCCAACTCCGATACACGCCGAACGGAAGTGATGGCAACCAAAAACGCAACCTTCTGAGTAAGCGTAGAAAGAGCAATAGCCTGCAAAGGTTCAAATGGAGGACCCTGAAAGGCAGAAAGAACCAAATTCAAATCCCAAACTGGGAGCAAAGGCTTCCTAGGAGGCCGCACATGCGTAACCCCCTGGAAAAAGGTCTTAACCAGAGGATGAAGAGCAAAAGACCTTTGGAAGAAAACCACCAGGGCAGAAACGTGCCCTTTCAACGTACTAAGCTGCAAACCCAGGTCCAGACCATGTTGCAGAAATTCCAAAACCCTAGGGATAGAAAACACCCTGCAAGGCAAGGCCCGGACCTCACACCAATCAATATAAGACCTCCAAATCCTATAGTAGATGGCAGAAGACTTCTTTCTAGCCCTAACCAGAGTCTGAATAACAGCATCAGAAAGGCCTTCCTCCTCCAAGATGGAGGTTTCAGCAGCCACGCCGTCAAACCAGCGTTGGTAAATTGGGGTAGAGCAGTTAACCCTGAGTGAGCAGATCCGGCAGAAGGGGCAGATCTAATTGATCCGCTGCCAACCTTACCACGTCTGCGAACCAGACTTGTCTTGGCCATCTTGGAGCCACCAAGATTGCTGACGAACCCTCTAGGGCCAGCTTGCGCACCGCCTTGCCCACCATGGGAAACGGAGGGAACAGGTACAGAAACCCCAGATCCCTCCAGTTCAGAGACATGGCATCCACTGCCAGAGCTAGCGGATCCTGCGAGAGAGACACAAACGCCGGAAGCTTGTGATTGTGACGAGAGGCAAAGAGGTCCACCTCCGCAGTCCCCCACCGGTGGCAAAGCAACCGAAACACCTTGGGGCTGAGAGACCATTCCCCCCGGCGAGATGAGTACCTGCTCAGGGAGTCCGCCTCCGTGTTCTCCCCGGAATGTACACCGCCGAGATGCATGGGACACTGCTCTCTGCCCAAGCCAGGATCAAGGACACTTCCCTGAGGGCACGCCTGCTGCGAGTCCCTCCCTGGTGATTGATGTAGGCGACCGCCGTCCGATTGTCCGACCGAACTTGAACCGGCAAACCCTGTAACTGATGAGTCAAGCGACCCAGAACCAACCTGATGGCTCTCAGCTCCAGAACATTGATGGGATCGTGAGCCTCCTGAGGCCCCCACAGTCCCTGAAACTGAAGATCCTTCCAAAACTCCCCCAACCTGACAGGCTGGCATCCGTGGTGACCATCTCCCAACAAGGGGTCAGAAAGGATCTGCCCTTCATCAGATTGCTTGGTTCCAGCCACAACTGAAGGGAATGCCGAACCCGGGGGGACATCAGTAAAGACTGATCCAATGAGAGCGGAGACCTGTCCGAGGCCGCCAAGAGATGGAGCTGGAGCGTCCTTGTGTGAAACTGGGCAAAGGGAACCACCTCGAACGAAGCCACCATCAATCCCACCAGTCTCATCCCCAGACGGATGGACGGACGAGGGATGGATAGAAGAAGCTCAATTCCTGAATCAAAAGAACCTTGGGCCGGGGGAGGAACACCCTGGACTGAGAAGTATCCAGAGACATTCCCAGGAACTCCACCACCCCGGAGGGAGAGAGGAAGGACTTGGGATAGTTGATCACCCAGCCGAATCTCTCCAGAGTGGATACCACAGTCCTGGTATCTAGCTCCGCCTGGCTGAGAGAGGATGCCATAATGAGAAGATCGTCCAGATAAGGCACGATGCGGATACCCTGGGCTCTGAGGAGGGCCATCACCCCTGCCAGCACCTTGGTGAAAACCCTTGGAGCCGAGGTAAGGCCAAACGGAAGAGCCACAAACTGAAAATGTCGATCTTCCACCACGAACCTGAGAAATCTCTGATGTGCCGGGAAGATTGGAACATGCAGATAAGCATCCTTGAGGTCTATGGACGTCATGAAGTCCTGCTGACGAAGCGAATTTATGGCTGAGCGCAGAGTTTCCATGCAGAACTTCCTGGGACGGATAAACCTGTTGAGAAACTTCAGATCCAGGATGGGACGAACGGAGCCATCCTTTTTGGGCACCGTGAACAGATTGGAATAGTATCCCAGGCACCGGTCCGAGGGAGGCACCGGGCAGATGACAGCCATGTCCAGGAGATCTTTTACTGCCGCCCGGAGCCCCTGCGCGGCCAGAGGATCCAAGGGCACCCGAGACTTGAAGAATCTGGGAGGAGGCCGGATCTCAAACTCCAGCTTGTAACCGGAAGACACCACTTCCCAAATCCATCTGTCCGAGACCTCCTGGTCCCAGACCTGGGAGAAGAGTCACAGCCGTCCCCCCACCCGCGAGGGTGAGGGCGCCCCCTCATTGCTGAGCCGGCTTGGCAACGGCTTTGGGCTTGGAGCCCCAGCTGTGACCTGGACGGGCACGTCCTCTTCTCTTGTTCCAGGAATCACTTCTGGAGGAGAAGACAGCCAATCCCCGTCCAGCTCTGGCCCCACGAAAGGAAGGGGTAAAGGAAGCCGCCCCCCGAAAGGGGCGACGTTGCTTCTTTCGCTGAGGTAACCTACCTCCTTTTGCGACCGAATCCAATTTTTCTCCAAAGAGCCGCAAGCCCAGAAAGGGAAGAGCCGTAAGTGACTTTTTGGACACAAAATCAGCTGCCCACTGGTGCAACCAAACCGACCGCCGAATAGCCACCAGCAAGGCCGAAGTTCTACTACACATCACCATGGTGTCATCCAGGGCGGCTAGCACAAATGACAAAAACAATTCGCACCGCTTAAGGGCGGTGAACTCATCACTAGCCGGGTCAAGCCTGGAGGTAGACAACAGGTCCCTGACAACCGACCTAGAAGCCACCTGTTTGCGCCGAAGCACAAACAGGCCGCAAGGCCGACCCGACACTGGCAAAACCGTGACAAGCCATCTGGTCAATGCGTTTGTCCTCACTGTCCTTGAGAGTAGAACAGTCAGGAGAATGCAAAACAGAGGTGCTAGACAACCCCAGAACAGGGGCGTCCACCTCGGGAGGGGACGACCAGCGCTTCACCGCATCCAACGGAAAGGGATATTTCTTATCCCAACCCGGAGGGACACCCGGAAGCCGAGTAGGGCTCTCCCATCCCTTAAGAATAATGCCATCGAAATGCCTTTGATTAGGGAATTCTAAGCGCGGCTTAGCCTCCTCAAAGAACACCCCCTTCTGCGGAAGAGTCACTTCAGGAGGAGAAATTGCAAGAACCTCAAACCTATGAGCCAGGACCTTAGGGGTATCCAAAGAATCCCCCTGACCCCGCTCAGCATCGGTGCCAACAAACTGCTTTGTCAGAACCATCCGACTCCTCAAATAGCTCCCCTTCCTCTAGCGGGGGGTAATCAGACCAGTCCAGTGAATCAAACTCCTCAAAATCAGAAGCCTGCGTGGCTGGGGACAAGTGCTTTCTCTTAGCCGGGGCCTTTCTGGCAACAGCGCTAGAAAATAATTTTTCAAGATTGGACAATCTGGCGCACACCTCAGATTGCAACTCCCCACTCGTGACCACATCACACGGGGTATGGATCAGGCGGGGAGGGGTAGGAGAAGGGACCGGCGGCGCAGAACCAGATGCCTGGGAACCGGACTGCCGCGTAATAGTCTACTGTGCACATGGTATGCAAAGGAATACATCATCCCCTTTAAGGGATGCCCCACACCCCAAACACTGCCGGGGTTGCCCCGAGGGGAGCCCGAGCCCGGTATCCTGGGAGGCCTCCATATGGTGATTTTATCGGTAGTTGCAATACCCAAGGGAATTACGCAATATAAGCGACCCGGGATGCCCATTCTGTGTCCCGAGTGGGAGGATTTATAGGGAGTTCTTAAATTAACCAGGGACCCTGGACCGGGAGGACCCTTTAAGATCCAACAAGGGTCCGCCTGGAAAAGTAAGGGGGACTGTCACACAAATGTCACACAATGCAGGGCACATAACAGAAGGGCCAAGACACACATACATAGGAATGTATAATTCAATAACGCGCTGAAAAGCAGCTGCACAGGCAAAGAAAACTGGAGCCCACTGGGCACTTACTGAATGGCGTCCTGCACGAGGCGGAGGGACAAGGCAGCCAGGATGAAGAGGGGCGGGCCGGCGCGGATCGCGCGCTGCACCCGACCCCGCCCCTCTCTGCTGACAACAGGCGGCTCCCGGCCAGTGACCGGGCTCCGCAGCGGCACCAGCAACACGGGGGGAGGGAGGGGGCGGGCCGCAGGATCGCGCCCAGCCCCGCCCCCCCGAAACCACACCGGATGGGAAGAAGCTCCCCCGAAGACTGACAGTAATGGCCGGCGGCGCTGCAAACTGCCGGCCCGGCCATGGAAGCATGATTCACGCGCACCACACACACGCAGAACGTATCACACAATCATGCACTCAAAAGAGGGACTACACTAAAAGGGGGATAAGCGCCCCCCCCCCCAGCAGTAGGGAACGATGGGTGACCGGGGAAGTGGGAGTTAACATCCCAAGGGTGTAAGGGCAAGGACAGGGCATCCCAACCAGGATCACCAACCCGGAATACCGCCTACCCCTTAGTATGGGGTCTCACGGTGGAGCATAGCTCCTAAGGCACCTTAGGGTGCCGTCTACCTTTGCCTGGACCTGCAGCCTAGGCTGGGAGGCTCTTTACTAAAAAGGGGGATAACAGTAGGTCCAGGCAGAAATAGACCAAAAGAGGGGGGCCGGGAGTTACCCCGGCTACCTGCAAGGAGGAGACATCCATCTTCTGACTTGCTCGCTGTCTGCAGAGATGAAAGACTGGGGAAGGAGTGGGAGGTCCTAGGTATTTATGGACCGGGAGGGGCTCCCTTTTTTTCATGACATCTCTGCAAGATCGCCCTCTACAGGTCGGTATAACCCAAGTGTAATGACTCTGAATCTGAAGCGGGGTGTGTGACATACTTAGAATATATTTTATATTTAATAGTTTATGGACCCCAACCCACCACCCCATTGTCCAGCATGGCCCGTTAGTGCAATGTAGCCTGGCTTTCTCTGTTGGCTGCTTGCTGTGCCTCCAGCCTATCTAGGCTTTGTGCAGGGACCTGGTTGGCCTCCAGCCTGTCCAGCCTTTGTGTGGCAACCTGGTTGGCTTCCACAATAGCCCCAAGCATTGCCTGCATCTGTTGGTGGTGGAGCTGCTACTCCACAACCACTGCAGCCAGGTCTCCTTGGAGCAAACTGGTTGCACCAGCTTAAATTATCTCTTGGCAATTTATCGAAAAGAGGTGCTGTTGGCCTGCAAGTTTGCCTTCATGATTTGGCACCACCTCACTAGAGACAGGTGCCGTTTGGCTGCAGGGCAGGGCTTACTTCCTCTAGGCTGCTCTTGGGAGCTGGGGGGGCTGCTGCTAGCAGAGTGAAGATCTTGATACTGGGCGTAGTAGTGATGCCCAGTGTCCCTGGTACCAGCAGCTGGTGGAGGTGTACAGATGATATTGGGGGTCAGCGCCAGATTTTCAAACCGGCCCTCTGCCATGAGAGGTGCCGTCTGTGTGTAGAAAGGTCAACATTAGTGTTTGGTTCAATGTTAACACAACCTAAATGGCATAAACATTTTCAAGGGACTCACCCTCCTCCACACTGCCCCTTGGCCTCTTCTAATTAAGCCCACACATTTACCTCATCGCTGTCTGGACTTTGCTCCATGGGATGCCCTAGATACCAACAGGGGGAGAAGGTAGGTATGTAGAAGGACAGGCAGACTATATGCCAGCAGGGGGAGAAGGAAAGTATGTAGGAAAACCAAACTACATGGGATGCCCTAAATGCCAGCAGGGGGAGAAATTAAGTATGTAGAAGGACAGGCAGACTACATGGGATGCCCTAAATACCAACAGGGGGGAGAAGGTAGGTATGTATTTTTGGCCATTTCAGTAGATACAATTTTTATCTAATGAAGAAAAGCCTGACTTTTTTATTTTTTAATTTTATTTTTTCAGTTTTAAATGTTTTACTAAATGCGGCTTTTAAAGGCATCCGATTTAACATTGAAACTGTCTGCGGGTTTTTACTTTTTTAGGTTCTTTCCTTTCACTCCTCTCGCTACCCAGTGAGGAACTGAAGTGAGGGCAGAGGGAGCCGGCTTTTATGGAGGCATGGCCTCCATGGAAACTGTGGCAGGGCCCCGTTGACCTGTGTGAGGTGTTTATTACGACGATGCTGTATAAAAACTCCCTTAACATCTACCTCACCCATACATATTCATCTCAAAAGATTGCATTTTTGGACTTGACTCTACAATTGGAACCTGATGAATCTATTTCTACTCATTTATTCAGGAAACCAACCGCTACCAATAGTATTCTACACTTCTCCAGTTTCCATCAGAAGAAACTTAAAGAGGGCATCCCAACGGGACAGATGTTAAGAATTAGAAGAAATTGTTCAAAGGATGAAGACTTTAAGAAAGAAGTGAAGAATATGCAGGACCGTTTCAGAAGAAGGGGATATCCTGATGGAATTATTAATAAAGCAGCAAGAAGGGTGACAAACACGCCCAGAGACCAACTATTAAATTACAAAAGGAAGACAATGAACATGGAGGTAAGATTCTCCCACATACAACAACGACTGGAACAACTTAAGAAGAATTCTTAACATACATTGGTCGATTCTTCAGTCTGACCCACAACTGGTACCTTGGACTAGGCGGGGTCCCCTAATGACGGCAAAATGTGCGCCTAGTCTAAGGGACCGGCTATGCAACAGCCACTACACTAGACCCGTAACTTGGCTTGAGGCCAACAAACGGGGATGGGGATGTAAACCTTGTGGAAACTGTAACATCTGCCCCCTGGTTGTCTACACACACATAGGGAGATCAATTTGACCAAATGCTTGAATTGTAAATCACCAGGGGTGATCTATGTCAGTGGTCCCCAACCCTGTCCTCAAGGCCCAACAACAGGCCAGGTTTTGCAGATCTCCACAAAGATGCACAGGTGGAGTAATTAGTGCAGCTGCAGAGCAATAGAGCTGGCTATTTGGAGATCCAAAAAACATGAAATGTTGGTGGGCCTTGAGGACAGGGTTGGGGACCACTGATCTATGTAATTTGATGTACATGCTCCAAATATTATGTGGGTGAAACAATTAATGCTGCCAAGACCAGGATACAAAAACACCTTCGACAATCAGATTGGCTTCACGGGATATCAGTGATGACAAAACATTAACACCGGTGGCAGCACACTTCCTACACCACCACAATGGGGAGACAGGTAACATGCAGATCTTTTTTGTGGACCAGGTTTCCATGGGAATAAGAGGCGGGAACTTGAAAAGGAAACTTCAACAAAGGGAAACACAATGGATATATACACTGAAGTCAAGGGCACCTTATGGTATTAATGAGGATTTCTCGTTTATTTATTTTCTTGGATGTGATTGAACATTCTTTTTGGTATATGTATTAGACTAATTTCATATTCATTTTTATTATGTTTCAATTATAATACATTTACCTTTTTGTTCATATTGTGTTTCTTTTCACTTTCTCACTTGTGTTTTTGTATCCCTAGAGTAAGTTTCCTATAGAGCAAACATCCATAAATAATAATTTGATCCTGTGGTGCCAGCGTTCACGTGTGGTAGATGACCAGAACCTGCGATCGACCTTTTCTGGACCACCCCATGGATAACCTTGACCTGCCTGATTAGAAAGTCTCTCATAAAGCCCCCGTGGAGCAAAACACATCTACATCACATGGGCTTAGTGTCATGGACTTGGCAGCTGCGTGTGACATATGATCAGAAACCTGGCATGGCTATGCAGCTTCCACATACGTTTGCAAAGTGGGCAGCAAAAGTACAATTCTGTGAAGTACTCACCTGTAGAATTGATATTATTTGTATACAGTACGTCCTGCTCCAGATATAATACTTACACTTGGGTTATCCTCCGCCAGATGGCGCTGCACTGCAGAGACATGGAAAAACAGGCTCCTCATGGCCCTTCAAATACCCAGGGACCTCCCACGAATCCCCAGCATTGAAAAGCAGTGAACAAGAAGCCGGGAGAATTAAACCACCCAGAACAACTGGTAATGATAACAATCACCATACAGGGGATCCAGAATAATGCAACAACAGGGTGGGGTGGAGCAGGACGTACTGTATACAAATAATATCAATTCTACAGGTGAGTACTTCACAGAATTGTATTATTCTTAGTATACAGTACGTCCTGCTCCAGATATAATACTTACACTTGGGACATCCAATAGCAGTGTCCATAAAGTAGGGTGGGATCCCCCAACAAAAGGTGACAACAGGCAGTTTAAACTACTGCCGCTTGCAAAACCTTGCGGCCAAAAGCAGCATCAGCTGAGGCCCTAACGTCAACCTTGTAAAACTTTGAAAAGGTATGAACAGAAGACCAAGTAGCAGCCTTGCAAACTTGTTCAACAGAAGCCTGGTGCTGGAAGGCCCAAGAGGCACCAATAGCACGAGTTGAATGAGCAGTAAGGCGGAAGGGAGGATTCTTCCCCTTAGCAGAATAGGCTTGAATCACAGCCTGACGAATCCATTTGCTAATAGTAGACTTGTCAGGAGCCAAACCCTTCCTAGGACCAGAAGGGACCACAAAAAGACCATCAGTCTTCCTGAAGGCCGCAGTGACTACCAGGTAGTACTTCAGACACCTTACCACATCCAATGAATGCAAAACCCTTTCCTTAGCGTTGCTAGGATTAGGACACAATGAAGGAAGGACAATATCCCGATTCAAATGAAAAGCAGACACCACCTTTGGCAGAAAATCTGGCTTAAAGCGGAACACCACCTTGTCCTGGTGTCTCTCGTAGTATGGAGGCTGAATAGACAGAGCCGCCAGCTCAGACACGCGCCTGACCGAAGTAATAGCCACCAGAAAAACAACTTTGAGGGTAAGTACAGCCAGGGCAGCATCCTGAATAGGCTCAAAGGGAGCACCCTGTAAGGCAGACAAAACCAGGTTCAAGTCCCAAACAGGGACCGTAGGCTTACGTGGGGGACGCACATGAGTGACCCCCTGAAAGAACCAAGGGATGCTGCGCAAAGGACCTCTGAAAGAAGACAAACAGGGCCGAAACCTGACCCTTCAGAGTACTGAGTTTTAAACCCAACTCCAATCCATGTTGTAAAAACTCCAGAATTCTAGGGATTAAGAATTCCCTGCCGGGGAGAGACCTAGACTCACACCAGTCAATGTAGGAACGCCATACCCTATAATAGATGGCAGAAGAAGTTTTCTTCCTAGCCTGTACCATGGTATCCACCACTGAGGCAGACAAGCCTTTCTCCATCAAGATGGAGGTTTCAGCAGCCAGGCCGTCAAAGCCAGAGTTTGTAAACTGGGATGGCGTAAGGAGCCCTGAGTGAGAAGATCTGGCTCCTCTGGCAGGATGTACTGGTCTATTGCCATTTGTACCACGTCTGCGAACCACACTCTTCTTGGCCACCTCGGGGCCACCAGAATCACTGGCACCCTTTCCAGGGCAATCTTGCGCAGAACCCTGTCCAGCAGGGGAAACGGGGGGAAGGCATACAGAAGCCGGAATTTCTTCCAGGACAGTGACAGAGCATCTGTGGCCAAGGCCAGAGGATCCTGCGACAGGGAGACAAAGGCCGGGAGCTTGTGATTGTGACGGGATGCAAACAGATCCACATCCGGCAGGCCCCACCGGTAACACAGGGACTGGAATACTCTGTTGCAGAGGGACCACTCCCCCTGACGGGAAGTCCCCCTGCTCAGAGAGTCTGCTATAAGATTCTCTACCCCCGGGATATAAACAGCCGAGATGCATTGAACATTGGCCTCCGCCCATGTCAGAATCTGCGACACTTCCTTGAGGGCACCCTTGCTCCGGGTCCCTCCCTGATGGTTGATGTAGGCAACCGCTGTCCTGTTGTCTGAGCGCACCTGCACAGACAGACCCTGCAGGTGATCGGTCAACTGCTCCAAAACCAACCTGACCGCCCGTAGTTCCAGAATGTTGATGGGTAAATGGGCCTCCTGAGGGCCCCACCTCCCCTGGAACCTCAGGGATTTCCAGAATCCCCCCCAACCTGACAGACTAGCATCCGTGGTGACCGTCTCCCAGGAGGGGGCTAGAAAGGACCTGCCCTTTAGCAAGTTCTTGTGGTCCAGCCACCACGAGAGGGACCTTCTGACCAATGGGGGGAGCACACAAACCCCGTCCAAGGACATGGGGCCCTTCTCCCATACTGACAGGAGGTGAAGCTGCAGAGGCCTCGAATGGAACTGAGCAAAGGGCACCGCCTCGAAGCTCGCCACCATCAGGCCCACCAGCCGCATTCCCTGTCTGAGGGAGAGCTGGTGGCACAAGAGCAGGGACCGCACCTGCGTAGTCAGGTCTTCCACCTTCTGTTGGGGAAGGAATATTCGTGACTGAACCGTATCCAGAATCATCCCCAGGAATGGGGTCACCGGTGAAGGGGACAGGGAGGACTTGGGATGATTGATCACCCAGCCGAAGGACTCCAAGGTGGACACTACCATCTGAGTGTCCAGCTCCGCCTGCTGTAGAGGCCATGAGGCGATGAGGATGTCGACCAGGTAGGGCAGCACTCGAATGCCCCCTGACCTTAGCAGGGACATCACCCCCGCCAATACCTTGGTGAACACTCTGGGAGCTGAAGTGAGGCCAAAGGGTAGAGCCAGAAATTGGTAGTGTTGATCTTTCAACTCGAATCTGAGAAACCTTTGATGCCCGGGGAACACAGGGATGTGAAGGTAAGCATCTTTGATGTCCACAGACGTCATAAAATCCCCTGGTCGTAGAGAGCCAACGGACGAGCGCAGGGTTTCCATGCGAAAGCGCTTGCTCATGACAAATTTGTTGAGGATCTTTAAATCCAAATGGGCTTGACTGGCCCATCTCTTTTGGGTACTGTGAAAAGATTGGAGTAGAACCCTTCTCCCAATTCTCTCAAGGGAACTTTGCAAATAACTCCCAGCTCCAGAAGTCCTTGCACTGCCTGCATCAGGACCTGAGCTGATACCGGGTCCTGGGGTATCCGGGACCTGAAGAATCTTGAGGGGGGCCGCACAGCAAACTCTATCTTGTAGCCGGAGGTAACTACCTCCTGAATCCACCGGTCTGAGACTTGACGCCTCCAGACGTGCGCAAAGTGCTGTAGTCGTCCCCCCACCCTGGCGGGCGAGGGCGCCCCATCATGCCTGAGGGGTCTTGGGAGGGGGTTTGGGTTTGGTCCCCCAGGAGGAGCCAGGGAGTCGCCCCCTGCTCCTATGCCAGGAGTCTGTGCGAGCCCCCGCGAAGGACACCCCTTTACCCTGCTTAGCGCCTCTGTAGGGGGCTGAAAGGGGGCCCTGGTTGCGAAAGGGCCGAGGCTGCCACCTGCGCTGTGGTAACTTACCTCCTTTAGCAAAGAGGTCTAGGCGATCCCCCAACAGGCGTAGTCCCTTGAAAGGGAGCCCAGTAAGGGCTTTCTTAGCAGCATTGTCGGCCGCCCACTGTCTCCCCGCCAAGGCGGAAAATCTGGCACACAGCCTAATAGCATCGTCCGATGCAGACAGGATAAAGTTCATAAATACATCACAGTTAGACAGTGCATTAATAGTATCAGCAGGCAACTCGTCTGGGGCGTCAAGTGCATACCTGACCATGGCCCTGAGTGCCACTGCAGTAATGGCCAGAGCGCAGACCGGGCGCAGTGCCGCCCCTCCAAACGCAAAGACATGGCACGCCAATTGGTCAATGCGCTGGTCCTCAGAATCCCGCAGTGTAGTAGTGTCGGGAGAGTGCATAATAGAGGTGTTAGACAGCCCTAGAATAGGAGCATCGACCTCGGGGGCCGATGACCGCGCTAGAGTACTAGCAAGCAATTTTTCAACACTGGCCAGTCTAGTAGCCACATCAGGATGAGAATCCCCGCTTCTATTGGGGGTTAGACTCAGACTTGGGGGGTAGGTGAAGTGAGGCGAGGTGCAGACCCAGCCCCAGAAGGGGCGGGAAGTACCAGTAACGCCTGCTGTGCACAAGGGACGCAGACACAAGCATTGTCACCGTTGATAGATGAGACCCCACAAGCTACACACAGCCGGGCTTGTCCCGAGGGAACCCCGTTAACAATATCCTGGGATGCCTCCATATGGTGATTAATGGGCACAATAGGCCAGTAGGGATTGACGCTATAAGCTACCCTGGATGCCCCAAAGACCCGCAGGGAAGTGGGAGTAATTATACTAGGTCCAACTGGGAATTACACCAGGCCGGGAGAAGCCACTGGATTCGACCGTCTGAAAGACATAATGGGAATTGGGAGCCATGCGCAGTAAGTAAGACAAATGAAAATCGCCCGCGAGGGCACTTACAGATCGAGGGAGGAGGAGGACCGTTACCACGCGCGCGCGATAAGCATCGGAATGGCGCCAAGCGGACCTCGAAGGGCGAGCCAGAGCAGGCTGTGATGCGGAGCGCACCAAGCCAGGTCTCCGCCCCCCCCCCCCCGAAGAGCGCGAAGCTCTGAATACAGTAGTCAGCACAGACAGTAGAGTTAATGACACACTATAGAAGCCAAAAACGGGAATTACTTCCAGATGCGCCCACAACAAATACCAATAAAGACGCCGCAGCGTCTAAGGGCAGATAATCACCCGGCGGCGGCCGATAGACAATGAAGAACAACAGCGCGGCTCTGACACCAGGTGTATGAGTAAAGGACAATACTAAGGCCATAACGTGTACTGAATACACAAGACCACCACACCCCCCCCCTTTCTTTCCCCCCGAACTACGGGGGGGAACGAGGGAGAATGGCGACCCTTTGAACAGGGTCCGCCGCTACACGGGGTATGGGGCAATAGCACGGGAGGGGCATCCACAAGAGGCTCACCATTAGCCTAAACCGCCTACCCTTTGGTGGGGGACTGCGGTGGAGCATGGCTCCATAAGCACGCATGGTGCTGCCTACCTTCACCCGACCAGCGCAGCCGAGTCTGGGAGGCACATCACAGGGAGGACGGGTGGGAGTAGTCCAACAGGGCCGCAGGCTTTAATAGCCCTGCTCACCTGCAAGAGAGTGACACATCATGTCTTCGCAGTCAGCACTGCAGAGAAATCTGGGGGATTCGTGGGAGGTCCCTGGGTATTTGAAGGGCCGGGAGGAGCCTGTTTCTCCATGTCTCTGCAGTGCAGTGCCATCTGGCGGAGGATATACCAAGTGTAAGTATTATATCTGGAGCAGGACGTACTGTATACTAAGAATAACTTCTGTTTTCAACAAATTTAGACAAATTGCAGCATTTGTTGCAGACTGGTGGGAATTTGTGTGCTGAGGTATTCCTCTATGTTTTGTCTGTGACTTATTGCACCATCCAGTTCAGCTTTAAATTAAAAGGTGCCGTTTGCAGTTTCTTTTCATCTAACTGCCTTGCCCTTGAAACTACCCTGGCACCAACAGTAACCATGATTAGTTAAACGAATAGGGCCCTCCACTTTGTATAAATTAGCTGAATTAGGAGGTAGTCACCAGAGATAAAGCTGTGACAGGTGATCATTTTATGGCATAAGGTCATTGCATTGCCTGAATGCTTTCTGGCTTGTTACCCAATTCTGTATGCCGGCTGGAGTGACAAGCATCTATATAAAGCGTGTTCTCTGTCAATGTACAGCGAAGATTCAGCCTGAGGGACTGCATGAGGTTGAAACTGAGAATCTAGAGGTGTTACTAGGAGCAAATGGTGGTGGGCCAAAAAAAAGTGTCACACATAGAAAAAAATTAAGTTGGTTTTATCCCTGCCCAGTAAAAAGCTAAGGTAGTGCCAACATGGCAGACACACAGATACAGTAGCAAAGACTGTTCTGGGAGGGCTTGAGAAAGCACCAGCCTAGTACATTTACTTGGCTAGGGTTTAGGGTGTGCTCATTCTTAATAGCTGAGATTACCAACAATCCCAATTTGGTGAATGATATATATACGGTAGTTGATAAAGGGTGTGTATAACAAAACAGAAAAGTGAAAAGGCTATTCTAATTTTAAACATTGCAGCCATCAAATTTTACCAAAATAAGGAAACAATTGGTAAAAGAAAGAGAAGAAGAGCAGAAGAGAAGATTAAAGCAGAGAAAAAATCCAAGAGATTCAAAGCCAAATCCACAAACCCTATGGTCCTCTAGGAGTAGAAAAATACATTTTTATTTTGCTTACCCTTAAATATTGTATACCCAGCTTTTGGAATTCCTGGGCTCCTACATGATCAGATTGCAGCCCTTAGGGGTGGGCATTTTATACATAATGAAAGAGGGCCCAGCCGCACAAGATTTGAACAATGGCATGTTTTGTTTGATGCTCTGCTGTGTGAAACCCCCCAGATTGCCCACGATTCCCCTTTCCCACGTCACATGCGTGGGCTTTTGTCCAATCAGAGCGCTTTGCCTTGGATATTTAAATGCATGGCAAACAGTTCTGTTTATGGCAATAGGGAGCATCCTCAGCAGGGGACATGCTCCCACTCTCAGCCTATCTAAATGGCTGGGGGCAGGAGTGCATGCACAGCCTAAAGATGGGGATGCAGCCACCAAATACTTACATCAGCAGGGGAGCCAGGAAGGAGGTAAGTTTTGCTGGAACCCGGGGGGCTCACCACAGGGGATGGCCCTGGAATCTAGCCCTCTTAGGTTTTGTTTTGCTTCAAGGGCACAGGTTGCACAAGTTAAGAGAGGCATGTTGCCATGAAAACCTGCTCCCTACAGTAGCTACAGATCTTCTGTTCTCCCATTTGTCTCCATAAAGCGGAACAAAACCCGCTGTGGCTGGCCCAGGAAGATTCCAATACGGCCGCTGGCCTTCCCCAGGGGCATCTTGAATCAGGATGTTCCCTGGGGTGCTGCAGAACTCACCTGCTTCCTGGTGTCCTCATCCCCTACGGACTGTGAGTGCGCTCTTACCCCCAGCCATTCAGGCTGGGATGGGAATGCGCATGCTGCTGGGGATGCAGCCACTCGCTCTCCTGATTGCCGAGCTCTGCATTTAAACAGAGCCATTTGCTGAGCATCTGATTGGACAAAAGCCAGCACATGCGCCCTAGAACCAGGTTGAGTTTTACAGGATGTTCTGGGGGGTTGCACACAGTGGATCTTTATTATTCTTGTAATAGGTGCTTGTCCTTGGGGCATTTTGATTTGGGATGCCCCGCTGTGTAATAGTCCCAGATTGCCCAAAACTCACCTTCCATCAGTCAATGTGTGTGGGCTCTTGGCTAATCGGCACGGCATCCCAAATCAGGAGGAGTTAATCGACCAGCCATAGAGTTTTTTTTCAATTTTCCTGGGTTTTTTGTTGTTGCCCTAGCATCCTGATTTGGTATTCCCCTGCTGCATAAAACCTTTTTCGCTCTCCTCAACAGTGATCTCATGAATCATATGCAGATTCTCCTCCAATCAACTTTCATTGTGACTCATATTAAAGTTATACTAAAAGCAAGCCTGGTTGTTGTCCCATTGTCCTACACGTTGCACTGTCCTAAACTTCAATCCATTTTCAAAAAGAACAAAGGGGGAGTGGCAGCTGCTCAGACCATTTTATAACTAACCTGGGAGGTGCAAGTCAGCAGGGCAATTAGGTTACTAAAGACTTAAAGGAGCCGCAGCACTCAACCCTGTTAGCTTGCAGACCAACCTATAATCTGTCTCTAAATCTGGTAAAAACAGAGGCTCGGTCACACACATCTGCAGAAGTATGCTAAGCTGCACCACCACGCCAAGGTGCCTCTATGGGTGCAGTCCTAACTCTAATCTATGAGAGCCCCATTTGGGACATACAATGCAAGAGATAAAAAGGGAGCAGCTTACCTGAGGTTGCCCTAAACCTCATGTGCAAGACCCTGTAGTTCCTAAGTTATCTTTAAAAGTATTAGAGCATTGGAGACTCCTAGAAAAAAATAAGAGAAACAGTGGGAGTGGCAATAAAGATATGATTTAAGCACACTGATAAGTGTGAGAGGAGGGCAGGGTTTCAGAGCTGCAGATAGAGGCAGCCAATCAGGATGTCTGGGAAGGGAGTGGAGGGTGTTTCCATTCTTGGTCCACTGAAGGTTGATTGATGAACCAGGTCAGCAGGGTGGGGACTGAAAATGAATGAGGAAGTAATTTCCCTAAGGAGGCAGACAGACAAGGAATCACAATGCTGGAGTCACTCAATTAAAGGTAAGCTACTGATATTTATTTTTCAACCTTTGACTTGCCAATCACTTTAATGCATGGCTAGGAAAACTGAATGAAATCTAGCCATGCGCCTCCTGCTGGCTACTCCTGAGTGTGTATATCCACGCCAGCCCTTTAGGTAGCCCTGCTGCCGGAGCACACAGCAACAGAAGGATGCTGCTGGCGTCCCACACATGCACCGTGGGGGATTGCCAGTGAGGTAAGCAAACGGGGGGGGGGGCATCCCAAAATGGGAAAGGAATTGGCAGGCCCTGAAATCATATAGTCTCTAGTGTCAGTTTTGGTCCAATTTAGCATCCATTTAAGACAAAATAAGTGTTGGTCAGAGCACAGAGGGCCATGCCCCCATGCATAGCCTATAGAACTATAAATAGAAGCACACCTACAACTCATATGTGATGCAAAAGGTAACAAAGTGATTTATTTTATACAGAAATACAATATGTACAAAAAATGAGCAAGGGTTTAGGTCCACTTGAGGGCAATATGGACACCAAGTGTAAAGAGACACAATTTATCTTAAGCTAATGAGTACACTATATACACTATATACAAAAAGCAAACCGAATACTGTGTGAAAATTTTTCTGTTAATGTTTCCTTAAGAGCAACTAGTATTCGGGAGAAAGATATTTGTCAGATGTATTGAATCAGCTGAAATGAATTTCAGGAAGTAATGAAGCTTGTTGCCATGCAGAGAGGGATATTGTTCTTTCAATATAGTCTTTGTCAAAAGATTGCAATACCTGGCAAAATTATGCTGAGGCACTCCTGCTGAGTTAAACGGCTGATACAGAAGCTGGGTGGTCCGCACAGGGTTAATCAAGCAAGGTGATGTGGCAGAAGTAGTCCAAATAGCAAGCTCCGCTAACACATGTTTCAGGAATGATCCTTTCTTCAGAGCATTAGATCAGATGCAGGTAGCTGGTGCGGTGAAGCAGGGAGAAGCGGTGCCCCATGCATAGCCCCCCCAACGGCCCTTCTCCTTACCTATGTTGCGGGCAAAATCTGAAGTTCAGTCATCAACAGTCACATGGCCGACTGCTTTTGGTTACTGAAAACAAAAATAAGGATGAAATCAGTATGTAAGTGGACCTTCAGTTATTTTTGACATGAGGTCCACTTGAATTAGACCCCCCTACCAAACAGGGACATGGCTTAAAGCAGAACAAAACCAACTTGGGTTGGGCCTGGAATCTAAATTATTTACCCTGGGAAGTTGGGATGCCCCACCACGTGAAACTCCCCTGGGTTACCCCCCAAAAATGGAGAACACCAGAGAATACACAGAAGCTGGAGAGATGAAATTGCTGTCGAGAAAAGGTAAGGAAGAGGAAAGGGGAGAAGTATGGGGGGCATAGGAACCAATTAAGGGCTTAGCCAACCAAATGCAAGGAATTTCACGCTCGCCCTGGGCACATGAAATTTGTTGCGCAATGCGCACCCACAGAGCAATGAATGAGGGGACTAGGCGCATGAGGAATCATTTTCGCTTGGTTTTGGGTTTTTTCTCGCTCCGACCATGGACAGACCCTAATGTAATTCTACAAACAGCCCTTATTGTTGTGAATAGGGAACGCATGCTGCCGCATCCCCTTCGGCATGCACACTCCAGCATTTCAGATAGGCTGGGACTGGAGCGTGCACACCACCTGGGATGTGCCATTGTGCACTCCCCATTCTAGGTTTATATGTTTCCAGGCTAGGAAATAAACCAAGTGGCTAATAGAGGGGCATATTGTGTACAATCTTATTTAACTTGTGGGACTTTATTTTTTATGCTGCTTAGCCTAAATATAGACATATACGTATACAAATGTGACCACCTGGTGTGGTAATAACGGCACACATTTAAAAGAAAGCCCACATTCAAGATTAGTGTATATACCTTGTCACAATACAACAAAGTTAGATAAAAACAAATTTATTCTATGGCATAAGGGTCAATTCATGGTTGGTGCGCAAAAACGCTCAGGCGGAGCTCAAACAACTCTGCATGTCCTAGGCGCATGATTCATGGCTGCGTGCGCACTCCGGGTGCACATGTTAATAGCACCAAATGGCGAGCACACAGGGGAAGCACAATTTGCTCCTTCTGCAAGGTAAATTTGTTGTTTTGAAATGCAACTGCTCACGATAGTCGCCCATGTTTCTCCCGTTACTGTCTCTCCATAGTAATTTGAAAAAAAGGGTTCAGTCCCTAGAAAGAACTTGTGGCTGATACTTTCATTGTTCATAAACACGCAGGACACTGCCAGCATTTGTTTTCACAATTAAATAAACCTGCTACTCATTGGAATCAGCAGTTTCCCCCACCTATCTGCTGGAGGAAATTCACTCTTCAAATTGGCACATTTGCGCATTCTTTGCTCCCTTCTAAACACAATACAAGTCAGGTGGTGGAGACAGTTTGCTGTGCAAAATAAACTCTAGCGCACAAATTGACACTAAAACAAAAGTGCGTCCTATTTTAATGACCATGAATCGGAAGGCCGAAGCTGACGCTCCAAAAAGTGTGCACAAAGTCATCGGCGCACTGACCATGAATCAACCCTATAGTCACAACAGATGGCTCTCATTGGACAAGAGCCTGTGCATGCACCACTGGAACCAGGAAGAGGTGAGTGAGTAGTGGCAATCTGGGGGGTTTCACACATCTCAATTCGGGACGCCCTGGGGAGCGGAACAAAACCCAGGAAAGAAATTAAAGCTGAACAAAGCCAGGGATTTGGGGTTTTTCGCGGGTTTTGTTTCCTGCCCCCAATTTAGGATGCCCCACTGTGTGAAACCCCCCAGATTGCCCAGAAAAACTCAACATGCCTGGGCTCATCCAGTCAGAGCCATTTGGGACGCGTGACCATCGTCAGCCAATCACATGGCCACATTTCTCTAGGGGCGTGAGGCTGACAGGTAATCAGGATGCCCCAATGGAGCGGAGCAATACTCATTATTTATGAAATGGGTGTTGGCCTGAATTTAATGCGGAGGAAAGATTTCTCTGTGTGTGCAAGAGTAACACTTTCCATTTATGCACAAATCAGGGCATGGCTTGCTATAGGCCAGACGTGACACGCCTGCATAGCACCCACACTCTGTGTTTGGGCAGGATGTAAGGTAAGTATCATTAGGGTGTAGAAACATGGCTGCCAGGTTCAGCCTTGCCCACACGTTTGGATGCAGAAACATGGCGACGCGGCAGTAGCACATACATAGTTCATATTTAGCACAATTATAGCTGTATCTGGGCGCTTGGCGAGAGACGCCGCACAGCGGTCCTAATAACAGCGGTCCGGCAACGAGGAAGGGCCACGCTCTGTTTTCGGTGCAGCAAGATGGCCGCCGCCAGGTAGCTGCTCATGCGCCTCATTTCCCGGATTACGTGCCGCTCCGAGGAAGGCCCTGCGCCATGACGTCACTGGCTCGTTTGGCTCAGTCGGGAGGGGCCTAGGCGAGCCTGCAGGCTGTGGTGAGAAGGAAACGGAGGGGAAGCCTGGGCGGGCGGCCAAGTAAGCACAGGAGAGAACGGCCTGCAGCCTGACGGGATGGTGGAGAAAGCCGGCTGCGGCAGAGAGTCCATGGTGAGGCCACGCTCGGGGCGCCAGGCTGAGGGTCGGAGGAGGTGGGGCAGGGCGGGGGGAATTTACCACAAACACACGCACCTTGGCCCGCTGCCATTATGTGTGGCCGGGCATCCCCTGCCTGTGTACCGGAGGGCTCTGCACGTGACGCGCCATCGGCCGATCAACAACAACGAGCATTTTCCCACAGCGGCCAATCAACCCCCCTCCCCCTCTTCATGAGCTGCCTGATTGGCTGCTGTGAGCCATCCAGGCTTGCTATAACTGTGCCATAAAGTGCGGTTGTCAGCTCAGGTGGGGTACTGTGTATGCCATGTGCTTGTATGATGTGGCCCCTTGCATACTATACATGTGTGCTATTTAAAGTGGGACTAAACCCCCAATGTGTCAGGTAAATTTCAGGTCCACAGGAATCTTAGCCAGCCTGCTGCTGCTGCCTGTGAACTCCAAATTTAGAAGATTCTTACCTTTTTTTTTTAATGGGAGACCAGGAAATGGCTGCACACTGCTGTAGGGCATGCATTTTTAATGTAAGTAGTTTTTAAAAAATTAGTTTTCATTGTATGGTGCGTTGTTTGGAAAAGGTGAGCATAGCTCTAATGCAGGGCTAACGGATTGTAGGGTTTGTTTAGTGCCCCTGTGAAACAAAGCTGCAGTGGAGGGTGAGGTCTGGTTTAATTGTACGGTGTAATCGAAAGGAGGAGAAAAACACAGCACTTAGCTCCCAGCTTGCAAGCTTGATCACTTATAGTCCTGCAGGCTGGAGCACCCCCATATTTCAGCTGTCAGCCTTGACTGGCACCACTGATGGCATAATATTTATATAGCCCCCTCTTTCTCCGTGGTGCTGTATAGCTTAGTAATTAAAGATAGGGTAATAGATATGTCACCGATCATTACAAATTGCTGTAAAGTTCAAGTATCTGCACATCGGTAATGGACACTCATGTGGTGCTAATTAAAGATGGTGCTTGCTCACTTGTGACTGGCAGCAGGGACTTAACACTGATGCCAGTAGGGATGCCTGCTGTTGGCACTGAAACTAGGCGGCTGCAGCTCGCAGGTTAGGTGGGAGTGAGCCTGCGTAGCTATATATATATATATATATATATATATATTTTATTTTCAATGTTTATGTTTGGGATCCATGCATGTGGGTAGATTGCAGGGAAGGATCTCTGCATCTCCAGACACATGCCTTTTTATTGCCATTATGTAATCTGTTTCTGTAGGACCGGTGAAAGGTGAGTTTTCTGGACAATCTGGTGGTCATACAGTGGGGCATCCCAAATCAGGGTCAGGGAGCAAAGAACAAAACCCGGGATAGTCAAAATCCAGCTTTTTTCTGCTTTAAGTCTGCATAGCCCTAATATTTCTCTCCTAGGTTACTTTAACCTTTCCTATACAGACTCAATTCCATGAAGATCTTGCAGATTTCATGTCAGCTACAGTGTCTGTTTTTTCTTGGTCTTGTTGAGCATCCCTGCTGCTGGTCATGTGGGTACAGGCTCATTTGTTGATTGGTAGTAGGGGGCACATCACATGGCTGCCTCCAGGGGACTGCAGATCTTTAATATTTATCGTTTCAAATTGAGTTGTGGTGCGATTATAGACATTCTTGGCCAATTCTTAAATGGGTGGCAATGCGGTGCAATAAGAAATCCCTCCCCCAACCTACACACTGTTAATAGTTTAGGGTAGCTTTGCCCTCATTTCCTCGTAGTTGCTCAGAAAAAGTTGCCTGGTATACAGTGTGCTAATGGTGATTCTCAGGTTACATAGTTGTGACTAGATTTCTTTCAACAAGGCTGCTGTGTGTTTGGCCAGCATAACAGTCACTGGCCAATCTAGCAAAACAAATCCACCTCTATCAGTTAAAATCAAATTCAGCCAGAAAGGCTACCTGTGTTAGAAGGTGGGGGGTTGAATTGGGAGGAGGCTTTCTGGCTTCAGGCTTATTTGCCCTTGTTCTGCTTTCGTGTCCCTACACAGAGCAAGGACAAACGTGATTAGTTGTGGTCGCCTTAGATGCAGCATAAAAACGGAAGCAGTGTGATTAAGCCCTTAGGCCCTTTTCACACAGGAGTGAGTGCCAACGCTTGCTTTTCAGTGGGAAGGCGTTTGATATATCGGTTAGTTTTGGCACTCCAGACCATGGCGCACCATGATGCCTTTGTATGCATGTGCGCTAGACTGTTTTAAAATAAGCTCAGCACAGGCCATGCATCGGAGCAGATAGAAACTAATAATGGCCGTACACAGGGCAATCCAGTTTTTCAACGAACATGACATTTTTTGAAAATAACAAATGAAGTGCTTTATTCAGAAACATCATTGCTTGCTGCTTGATTTACAGATTCCACTAAAAGGGATTCTTAGATTGCACATTGTTTTATGTTGGTTTTTATGTCTTTATCAAGTTGCAGGGCACTTAAAGTGACACGGTAGGCAATGGTAATTGTTACATTATTGTGTTGGGCTACATTTGGCACTTTCCCTAAACTGTTTTCCGTTTTTAAAGTGGACCAACACCGAGAGGTGATCGGCCCGGAAATCTATAAGATTCCCGGGCCGATCACCTCCCACCCCGCGGGACATCCGAGATCGGGATGTCCCGCGGGGTGAAACCCCCCAAAAAACCCCCAAACACCTTACCTGATCTTCGGCGGCCGGCCGCCGCCTCCCTCGCGCCCCTGTAGGCGTGCTCGCGCCCGCCGAAAGTGACGCGAGGGAGGCGGCGGCCGCTTGGACGTTCCTGATCCCCGCCTGGACGTTGGCGGGGATTGGACCGTCCAGTCACGTGGGAGCGGGGACAGGTAAGATTTTGGGGCTTTCTGGGTGGTTTCACACAGCGGGGCACCCCCGATCGGGGTGCCCCGCCGAAGTGGACCAAAACCCAGGATAGTCAAAATCCTGGGTGTTGGTCCACTTTAAATTGAAGCTAAAATTGCTGAGATATCAGGGTTACAGGTTCAGCTCAGTAGAGCGGGACAGTGCTGGCCCCTGCCTCCTCCTTCTCCAGATTCATCACATTGCTGATTATTATGCAGCATCACAGATCCAAGGGCAATGCCCACTTTTTTCAGAGGAGAAAGCAGAACCTGTAAACCTTGATATCTTGGCAATTTCTTATTAAATTAAAATTCTAATTAAAAATAGAAAACGGTTTAGGACAGTGCAAAATGTAGCCCAACACAATGGTGTAACAATTACCTTTGCCTGCAGTAGCACTTTAACAAAGCCTGGTTTACACTGCTTCCTTTTTTTTTTTTTTTTTTTTTTTTTTTTTTTTTTTTTAAATGCAATGATTTCTAAATAAATGTTATATGGGGTTAGTTTTCACCAGATCCCTTGCAGTGCTGGGTGCATACTCTTTTTAACCTTGCATTAAGCAGTTCAAAACCCTTTTGGCCCGGCCTTGAAGTCTAAAAGTCTCTGAGGCGATTCCCTATCTTCCTGATTCAGGATGCCCTGCTCCGTGAAACCAGCCTGGTATACTTCTTCACCGGCTGATGTGCATATACATACCAGGATTTCTGAATGACCGGCATTCACCAGCTCAAGGGAAGTGCCCGGCTTTCCATTTAGATTAAGTTGCCGGGTGACGCTATTTTTTTGGTTGGACAAGAGTCTGCAGTTGCACAGGGGGATTGCCGAAAGAGCTAAAATTACCATGCAGACCCTGTGGCTTGTGTGAAACCTGGGCTTTGGTCCATTTTATGCGACGCAAAACCCTTCTAGCTCAAGTACCTCTGGGATGTGGCCGGCTTGGCAAAGGCTTGGTTTGAAAGAAAAACATGCATTTCTACTACAGAGGTCACGCCCATCAGCCTTTTTTTATATCGCCGATTGTCTGATCTTTGTTACTGGAAATTGCAGGAAAAATGGCTACGCACTGCAATACGCCTAAATTCAGACTGCAGACATGGACACAACATCTGTATTTACAAAAAACATGTTCTGGTTTAAAAATAATGTAGCCCATCTGCATTTCTTTCTTTAAACACATTTAGGACCACATGATTGTATTGATAATTGGGGGCAGTTGGCGGCATTAATTAGCCCCTCCACCCAATGATCCCAGCTGCTGTATGTCATCTCTCCTCAGCCTTGCTTTTTCTCTCTGTACCATGGTAGCCATTAAAAGAATTTGAAAGTGAATAAAATGATACCTTTAAGGCTAACCAATTATATTTTAGGTAAGCCTTCGAGAATACCTGTTTGTCAGACGTGAGTGGCTCCTGCCAAGTATTCTTGAAAGGTTATCTTTAAAAGGTATGGCCTTAATTCTACTGCTTACCTACAACAGAAATGCTTGGACGTGCAAAATATATTCTGATTGCATTGTAGTGTGGTAAGAGTTAAAAAACGGAACATAGGTTAACATATCTGCTCCTAAGATATTGGGGTGGCCAGTAAGAATAAGCATGGTTAGTCTCATTCCTCTTCTTTTAGTGGTACCTCTTAAATTGATGTGTTTTGTGAAGACCCTCCTTGCATTTGCACCCTGACAAAATAAGCACAACTGTAGCAAGACACGTATAATTCAGAGGCTCCTATAATGATTGGTCATAACCACTATAGTTTTTATCCAAATGATAGCATTGCATATATGCATTTTAAGCTACTTGTGAATGTTTATACATCCCAGCAAAAAACATCTGTTAGAGATGCATGCTGAAAGAATAATATGGTTTTTAACATTATATTTTCCTTTTTTATTTTTCTTTTCTAGCCATCACTTATTCCTAGTGGATTAAACCCAGCCCTCTCGGGCAGTGCCCAGATGCACCCCAAACAAGGCATGAAACTGGAGGCTGTGATGGAGCAGCTACAGAAACAGCAGCAACAAGCTGCCCGTAACATGGAAGAGCGAGAGAGGCAAATCCGAGAAACGCAGAGGCTGTATGCCCAGCAGTTGGCTTCACAGCATTTGATAAAGTCTATGGCCGGCTCTGCCGTCATGCCATCTGCAAAAGCCCGCCCGCCCATGGCCCCTCCGCAGAGTGCCAGTGAACCTGATGAAGATGATGAAATGGAGGATGAGATGAGTGATGAAGGAGACTCGTTTGATGAGGAGGATGAGGAGGACCGTGCAGGGCAACCATCCTTGCTTGCACAGAAGTATCTGCAGGTTCAGAGAGAACAGCAGGGAATAGTTGCTCCCAATCCTCAGGGGAACGTCAGTCAGCGACAGCCGACTGTCAAGGAGGAGCCTAATGATGAAAATTTTAACCCTGCTTCATCCAGCCACAGCAAGCAAAGTGTAGAGAGCCATGTTAAGCAGGTAAGACGATATTGGTCTATTAAGTTGGTTTAGATATCCTAAGGAAAACGGTTTGGACCAAAAGGCCGGGGCTGGCTGATTTCCCTCCCCCCTTAACATCCTGATGTGGGATTCCGCACGGTGTGAAACTCCCATGGATCGTCGAGTTAAGCACATCACTGGCGTTAGCATGGTCTACAGACTCATTTCCCGGCTTCCTGGCACTGATGCATACTCTGGACCCCAGGCTGTACATGCGCTGTGGAATTGCTGAATGAGCTTAGACAGCGATCCAGAGGGTTTCACACAGAGGAGCATTCCAAATCGTGATGCCCCAGGGAAATTGACCAAATCCCATGATGTTTACTACATGGACATCCAGGTTCGTGGACGCCCTGCAGTGTGAAACCCCCACAGGTCGCCCGGTAAACTCGCCTTTTCCCCCGATCCAATGGCACATGTGCAATCAGCAGTCGCTGCCTGCTATACCTTTAACAAGGCGTGCACCTGCAACAGCCATTTGCGAATTTGTGTTAGATGGTAGCGGGCTGCCAGTGCACTAGCACTGGAGCCAAGTGTTTCTGGGGGTTACAAAAAGCTTGGACTACCTCTTTAAAGGATTAGAATGATTTTAAATTAAAAAGTCCAGCAGTGAAATGGACCTTTTAGTCAAAAATGGGGTTTGTTCACCACCACTGGAGCATCCAGATTTTGGATGCACTGCCCATTCTAACTGTAAACATGCAAACATTAAAATTATGGCTTAAATCTGGCAACTGTCAAGCTCCACTGGCTTTTCATGCCCTGCATACCCCATTGGCCACTAGCGGCCCCATGGGATACAAGACTGGCTTTGGGAGCGCAGACCCAATGACGAGTACTTCTGAGGCTGGCTTCATTTTACGGTTATTGCATTGGAATGCCCCAGGGACAGAGGTGTGGGCAGACCTCCAGTCATTTGATTTTCCCTTTGAATCTTGTTATTCGAGACTCCAGGGCAGACTTACTCCCTCCCCCAGTTGCTCCGTTGGATCGAGGAGTAGGTGGGTTTACTGGCGACCAAAGGGGTTTACACACAGCGGGGCATCCCGAATCTGAATGCCCCGCTGTGTGTAAACCCCTTTGGTCGCCAGTAAACTCACCTTCTCCCTGATCCAATGGCGCATGTATGAGTAGTGGCTGCTGTCTGCTATACCTTTTTAGCAGGTTGTGTGCCCCCGCCAGACATATGTGAATTTGCTGGCGCAGGCATGTACCCTGTTAGAGGTTAGCGGGCATGGGGCCGCCCGAGCAGAGTCTTAGACAATTTGACGTCAGCGCAGTTGAGTGTGCTGATTGGACGAGAGGCCGTGCATGCACTGAAGGACTGGGGAAAGATGCTTTTTGGTGGGCGTCTTGGGGGTTTCATACAGCGGGACATCCTGCATCGGGATAGTCAAAATCCTGGGTTTTTTGTCCACTTTAAAATGGATTGGTCCTTGTCCTCAGGGCATCCCGATTCCAGGGCCCGCTATGGCACTGATTGGTCCACTTTAAAAAGGACACATCGTTTGCCTGTGCTTTCTGGGGACAGGCTGGCTATATCAGATCTCACAGTCCTCTGCCTCTCAGATGATAAATTCAATACATTCTTCTTCTGCTGCTGGGAATGGCTGATACATTATAATACATTGTAATGCTTATCCCTTAGACTAGAACATAAAGTACCACACTCTCAGCAGCAGGATAATGTAACCAATTTAAAAAAGGAGATACAGAGGACTATGTGTGATGAAAATGTATCCAACTTGCTGCCAGAAAGAGCAGGCAAATGGTACTTGACCTTTATTTTCTGTTTATTACTGGTGTTGTACAGCTGTAAAGGTATTAAGATTCTGCAGTAAAATAATACACAAAAGGATAATACAATCTAATTGTCAAGTGTCAGAAGTGTATGAAACTGTTTAATTTGTGTACCACTTTGTTTTGTTGTGATTCAAACCTTGTATTGTTTTGGAATGTTGGATGCTGAGTAAGTCTGAATACTGAACAAATCTTTTGCATAGCAGAGCCCCTCCTCTTACATGTTGCCACATGTAGGGTATGCGGCACCCCCTCCCCCCGACTCATTAAATGGATTGAGATACCAGTTTAGCCTGACCAACTGGCCACCAGAACATGGAGTTCTTCATACCTCATAGAATCTGGTTTTACGACTTGTTTCCAATTTAGGTTATCCAACAAAAGAAATACTCACACGCACACATGCTGGCTTTGTGTGTAAATGTTTGTCAGCACTAGGTGAATGTCTCGACATCCCCATTATGTGTATGTAAATCTCTGGTTATTCAAAGGTTAGAACAGCAGCTGATAATAGTTAGGCTTTATGGTACCTCTGTTATCCTTTCCAACATATTAATAGCATGTATATAAACGCAATGCATGGTCCATATTTCTGCTTTTTGTCCTCTCCCCTGCAAATTTACGATACAAAATTGCTTTCTCACAAAATAAATCTGACTAGCTTATTGGTTCCCCTTTAAAGCAGACCAACGCCCATTTTCATAAAAATGGGTGTTTGATCACTCTAAGGGTCCTGGTGCTCCTTGCATTCATAGAACTGTCATCTTCCTGGTGACGTGTATTCATTTACATTAGTCGGAAATCATTGGAAGCTTTTTTGTTATTTTAGAATGTAGCATAGGAGTTAAAATTCTTTTGGCTGACAAGGAAATGCACCATTATAGCTAGCTATACAGAAGAGGCACACTAATTCTAACTGACACTTAATGAGGGTTAAAGTATGCCATTTCCAAAGGTAATGTGGAATATAAATAAAAAAGCAAAACCTAGAACTGTCCTTTTCATTACCAGTAAAAGAAAATTTGTAAAAAAAAATATTTCCTTGAAAGGCTAGCCACTGATGGCATGGATGTTTGTTTGCAAATAGAAACTTGCAAAATGTGCATTGTTATTAAGCTTATGTCGCTGCTAAAGCTCCTGGGGCTTCCTGACAAAGACGTAAATATGTCATCAATTCATGTCTGGTGACTGGGGGGGAGGGGGTATGATTGTAGGACAACTTAAGGGGCAACAGGGTTGGCTTGACCTCTGATCTCGGACAATGCACTCATCAAAAGACTGATTAACTGCATTGAGTCTGCATGTTCCATTTTGTTAGACTCTCTGTGGCACACTCTTGCTACTTTTGTAATGGGTGATATGTATCCATGTACATGACACTGCTGCTTGTTTTCTGCCAAGTGGTCTTACATTTTGCAGTTTTGTTTCTCCCACACTTCAGTAGTGAGCAAAGTGGTCTGCTAATGCTTTACAACATGTAGTCACTGATTTGAAGGTTAATCTAAATGAGTGACAGTCTTTTTGTATTGTCCATGCTACATGTGGGAGGTTCGAGCAGGCAAACTTCCTAATCTGAGAAACAAACATATTTTTACCTATTGTATTAATTAATATGCTGATATTATTGTACTATTGTATTTATATTCACTTGTATTGTATATAGTAATCTACTAATGTAACCTATTGGTTTTGTTAGTATTTTAGGTTGGTTGGTAAGCCCAGATCTCACGTATTACTAAGTTGGTATCTATTGCAATGTATAAGTATTTTAAAACATCCCTACATTTATGGTTGCTAAGTTTATCGGATGCAAAATATGTTGTAGAAGGATCTACTACAGAATGTCTGTGTGTATGTTTATATCCCGTAATAGGGCAGGATCACAGTTTTCTAGAATTGAAGCCAGCTAGCTATTGTGCACAGCATGTGACCTTACTGGACAATTAAAGCCATTCCACCAAAGTGCCCAAATGCTATATTTTACATTGAGTGCATCTACATGGATTTTGATCACTGCCTAAATCCGTTTTGGGTGATCCTGGGGTTTTGGAGCAAGCTTCACAAACACAACTAATGCTCAATAGTTGAATCTCCAGAATGTAGCTATTTATGACCAGTACTGTCTGTTTCTAGTTTCTTTTGTTTGCATATTTTCTAACACACCCGAATGTAGGGGACCACTTCTATGTGGCTAGTTTGCAGTTGATGTGGTGTAGTGCACAGCACTGTAAAAGGCCAGCAGCATGCATTTTATACTTGTATGCATCTACTCGGCTTACTTAACACAATGCACTCTATTGGACACGTTTGCCTGTGGGTTTTGAGGGTTAGGGACTGTATGCTGGAATAGCGACCTCATAGCCCGGGATGCAGTATTTTCAGAAAGGTGTAGACTATGCACACCCAATTCTGACCAGAATCCTTTAAACTAGTGCATAATGAAGGCTTAACTAAACAATCTGTATATTGGGACTATGGCTTAAAAGAATAATTGGTTATAATACTTGACCCATCCTTGCAGACATTTTTAGTATGGTAAATACAACTGGGTCAACAATGGCTAATGTTTTGTGTTGAAAAGAATATTGCTTGATGGGTGCTTTAAAAGATAACTCCACATAATGATTGCTTGAATGATTCTGTAAATGGCTGATGGGGGCTGGGAAATGTCCAGACATCTGAGCTCCTTTCTAAGTAGATAGGCCAGGTGGTATGATGGTAATCCCAGCTGTGTCCTCATCTTCCGTAATTGCCAGGAACATCTCTCACTGCCTTTGATCTGTAGCATCCATATAACTCTACAGAGGTAAAATAGTGCAGCTAAACAAAACAGGCAGCATTTGCTGTACAGGCCTTGTCTTAAAGGGCCGAACACATGTTGCGGGCAGTTTCTTAGATGTCATTGTATGTGGAAAGATCCTTTTGAATGAATTTCAGGCACCTTGTTTCCTTTTTTTTGGTAGATGTAATATGTTCTACTGTGGGAGTAGTAGAAATTGAAAAAAGGGGATCCCTGTTAAAGTTGGTGGTTACGTAGTGACTCGATTTCCCCTTTAAATATACCCAGTTGGCTTTTAAAAGCTAAGCCCTCTTTCCTATGGAAAACCTGAAATGGGTAAATGTGTATCTTCCCTGTGTATTTCCCCAGCCCGATTAACATTTTGTGCTGTTCAAATGGTGCATTAGTCAGTGGCTTCCCTCTGCAGCTGCATTCTGCGCTGTGCACGCCAGGCAGATCCAGTATCTACCAGCGGGGGGTGCGCAAAGCAATGGAAGCAGGGATGTGCCTACAGAGAGACGCCACATTGAACAGTGTTGAACCCAGGAAATTGTGAGTAAGGTGGGCTTGGGGGGGGGGGGGGGGGGGGCAACAGAACACTGTAGGGTTTTATTTGGGTTGCTCCCTGGTAAAGCTCTTGTACAGGCCAAAAGTCTATTGTGACTTTTGCTTTGGTTTAAGCTTTATTTTTTCCCTCTGTCCTGTGTGAGCAATACCTGTCCAGATTCTGTAACCAGGCATACATTTAGGCTGGAATTCATTGAAGTGTGGATCACAAAACCATTACAGAGATCCCCTTTAATGCTCTTTTTACCTAATAGGTTCACAAACTTGCATAAAAAAACTCCTTCATTTATAGTTGAGCTTAGGATATCATTGGTGCACATCCAAGTTTTTTTACATCCATCTGTGTACATGCTGGTACATTCCTGGTGCCTCGGGATCTTGGGTGACGGTTTTGTCACCCAGTGACTGCAGCAGCCAGCCCAATGTCCTAATGTAAAATCTTACGATAGGGGATTGCACCAACCCTGGAAATCTTCTTTAAACATCTGTAAGAAGGGATTCTGCTGTTCTGATTTAAATCTATTGATTGAAGGTGGTTGGAAAATCCATTTGATCTTTTTATGGTAGTCTGTGTAAGACGCTGCTTCCTTTCCAATTACAATCTTCTGATGAAGCTCCTTAAAATGTGAGTGTTTTTTGTTTTTTTCCATTTGTGGGCGTAGGTTTTAAAGAGAGAATGTAGTGAAAATCTGAAATTTATACTATATATTCAATGATGAAGTGCCACAGAACACATGTGCCCGCTAAAGCTTATTTACGCAGGTTTTTGACTTGATAGTTGGCTTAACTGATCCTATGTTCACATATGAAAAGATATAAAATATTTTCATCAACACCGCGCTGTATTTAAACAAGTTAATCCACTTCTGTTAGAATATATCTGCTATAATGGATATGATAAAAAATTCACGCTGGAGTGGTTAAGACTTTGTTGGATCAGTCTATCTTTGTATCAAATGTTATTCTCTATAAGTGAATCACCACATAACTCCGCGGAAGATAATTAAAAGTTCCTTTTGCCAAAGCGTGTCCACCTCAGATGTGACTTAAAATCAGACTTTTGTGCACACTTCCATCACCATATCTTAAATACACGTACCAGATTGCCAATCAATCGCTTGCAATATGATTAGGGTCCTCTTTAAGATGTTACAACTTGTTTGTGTTATTCCAGACCAATTGTAAAATATACTGGGAATGTGTTATAATAATTGTATCCTCCTTATTTATCCAAAGTTGTTTAAGAATCCGCCTTTCCAAACATATAATCTCAGGGATAAAGATAAAAGCACATAGCATAATACCCTTTTAAAATTTCAAAGCACCTGCTAGTTTTTATTAGGCTTACCAGCATTCACAGAATAAAACGCATTCAAAAACTCAGGATTCAAATAGTAATACAGAGCGCTTGTGAAGACCTCTTATGCTTTCACCCACGTTACTCCTCTGTGTGATTTGAATCAAGCATGCAGCTGCGTGTCTCCTCACCGCCTCCTCGGCCGCCGGACAGCGGGAGCGCTCGCTGCCTTCTCTCCTCAGTAGCTACGTTGTATCTCTTCACAGTGCAAGCCCCGCCCAACGCGTTTCGTCGTCGCTGGACAACTTAATCATGAGCTGACAGGCACTGTGAAGCATTTGGATTTAAAGGAAGTAGCGGTCATGTGGTTTGGGGAATTAACCCTTTCAATAACCTTATCTTACTCATTTCTTTTCTTTAACAGGGCTACAATTTTTACCCTAAGATGAAAATACTTACGCTTAGACATAAATTTTAGCTTAATATGTGGGCAAAACAATTACCTAAAAAATATTTATAATATTTTATGTATAACTAATTCTCATTTGTATATTTAGAAAACTCAGGGGGTCTTCACAAGCTAAAACACCCTCATTACATCTCAAAATGACCAATCCAAATTAAACAATGAAACTTAGCGCATACCTATATATACATCACTGCTTATCATGATTTATGCACATAAAAAACTTGTTCACTTTTACTTTATGCACATAGAAAACTTTATCATTTTTTTTATATACATTAATGCATACCTAAAATATACCCTCAATCATAAAATAATAACCATAATTATATTTATATTTATAGCAAAACCTACCTAAAAGACAATTATTCATACATTAATTAGTACTATATATCTAAAAAATTATATTAAAAATCAGGATAATAAGTAACATGACAGAGAAACATATACTGGACCACAACACTATCCTTTTAAAACTTCTCTCCATAATTTTGTTTATCATTGGATTTTTTAAATTTATATATCCTCGAAAAATAATACTAAATTACTACAATTATTATAACACATTCCCAGTATATTTTACAATTGGTCTGGAATAACACAAACAAGTTGTAACATCTTAAAGAGGACCCTAATCATATTGCAAGCGATTGATTGGCAATCTGGTACGTGTATTTAAGATATGGTGATGGAAGTGTGCACAAAAGTCTGATTTTAAGTCACATCTGAGGTGGACACGCTTTGGCAAAAGGAACTTTTAATTATCTTCCGCGGAGTTATGTGGTGATTCACTTATAGAGAATAACATTTGATACAAAGATAGACTGATCCAACAAAGTCTTAACCACTCCAGCGTGAATTTTTTATCATATCCATTATAGCAGATATATTCTAACAGAAGTGGATTAACTTGTTTAAATACAGCGCGGTGTTGATGAAAATATTTTATATCTTTTCATATGTGAACATATAACTGTTTAGTTGGATTTTTCACTGCAGCTGTGTGGGATTTGTAAACACCATAAAGAATTTTTAGTTACAAATAATACAATCACAAGAAAAATGAATGATATTTTCCAATATAGGGAACAAAGGATCATTGATCTTGAATCAATAATCAATGTTGAACAGGTGATAAAATCAACAGAATTAGATCCTAAGATTATGTTAGAGAGGGATTTCAGAAAATTACACGGTATTTTAAATAAAGAAATGAGAGTTGGATGGGACATTGCAACTTTAGAGGTGTATTTAAATAAAAAAATGGTCCCAAGATGTTTGAGGTGGGACTTGTGTATCTATGATGGAGATGAATATGATATAAAAAAGGAAGATTGGTTTGAATTTTTTAATTCATGTGGATTACAATTAATTGAAAAATTAGTATGCAAAAAAAGGCAAAAACTCCAACAGATTGGGAAAGAAATAGAGAAATTTAAAGAGGACCTAAAACCTTATAAGGAATTGGAGGAATATGCAAAACTCTCTGAAACATTAAGAAAAAAATTAATAAAAGAGGATGATGAAATTAAGGATAGAAAGAGGAGAAAATTAAGAAGAGACCATTGGGACTATAATAACAGCAAAGTGTTTAAATGGCAGGAACAAACTAATAAAGAAAATAAACAGCTAAGAAATCCAAACATTGAGAAAATTGAAAATAGGGGTGTTTATAGGAATGAAGAAAGGGAACTCCAACCCCATAGACTCAATGAAGGAAGAAATTCCTCTATCCTATCCCCCCAACATTTAGAAAAGGGTGAATCTGTGGTGAGAAGGAAACAATGGGAAGGAAGGCAGTCCTTTTTGAGTAGGGATTCAAGGAATGGTATGAGTGAAAGAGGTGATTTAAGGTTTAATAGGTATTACCCATTGAGGAATCTGGAGGAGGATAGAAAATTTAAACAGAAAGAGGTTAATAGAGATTTGTATTCCCCTTTTACCCAACGGGAAGGAATGCAGAGGAAAAGGGAGGTGATGCATACCCAGAGAGAGATGGGACAGAGGAGATATGTAGAAACACCAGTCAACAAGCCCAGTTACAGAAAAAGAAAAGAATTAGAGGAGGAAGAGGTGGAAGGAAACATAAAAAGACACAAAAAGGTGGAGAGGGAGCAGGCATTTATAACTTAAGTAAAAAAGATTTAAATGGAGATGAACTGTATGCATTAGAAAAGGGCTTAAAATTTGCCCCGGATGTTAATATTGACCCTTTTAATTTACATATTGATTGCCAGCTATTCTTTAGGAAATTGAACCTGAAACGTTTCTTTCAAGCTAATAAATTCCCAGAAAATGTTGAAAAAACTGAAAATTCTTTAGTTTTGCATACCAATGTAAAGAATCCTTCCACTTTCAATCTCCCCCAGTCTGGGGGACACAATTTTGAAGTTTTTAAAAAATTAGTTACTCAAGATTTAGAATTAGAAATGGGAAAAAAGGAGAAAAAAAATCACAAGGCGAGGTTTTTTAGCAATAAAAGGATAAAAAGAGGGATAGAATCCCTAAAAAAAGATAGCACAAGATTGGTAAAGCAAGCAGACAAGGGTGGGGGGATAGTTGTTCAAGATGTAGAGATGTACACTGTTCAAATGATTTTTTTATTAAATGATCATACTACTTATAAAAAATTGGGAGGAGATCCAACAAAGGATTATCAACAAGAACTTAATGAATTGATGGAAGTAGGACAACAGTTAAATATACTCAATAAGAAGGAAATGGATTTTTGTAATATCAGATGTCCACGCATCCCGACGATATACGGTTTGCCTAAAGTGCATAAAGACCAAAAGAATCCTCCCTACCGTCCTATAATTAGCGGTATAGGTTCTATTACCAGTAATTTGGGAAAGTACCTGGACTGGTTCCTCCAGCCAATTGTATGTAAACTCCCATCGTATTTAAAGGACAGCCAACAAGTTCTAGGGATGTTGGAAAATATAAAAGTGAGTGAAAATACCCTTTTAATAACTATAGATGTTGTATCACTATACACAAATATTCCTCACGAAAAAGGGCTGGAGGCAATAAGATATTATTTGATGCATGACACAGAATTGTTACTTTTTCAAATTGATTTTCTTATGGATTGTTTTCAATTTGCACTTTCACATAACTATTTTTGGTTTAATAATCAATATTTTTTGCAAATTAGGGGCGTGGCAATGGGGGCAAAGTTTGCCCCAAGTTTGGCTAATATTTTTATGGGGTTATGGGAAACTGTTTTCATACAAGGTATAGTAAGGAAGGAGTTAATTTTGTGGAAAAGGTATATCGATGACTGTTTAGTCCTATGGGAAGGGGACGAACAGTCTTTTGAGGAATTTTTTAATGCGATTAATTCAAATGATTGGGGACTCGCGTTCACTAGGGAGGTGAGCAGAGAAAGTATTCATTTCCTTGACCTTCAAATAGAAAAAGAGGGACCTAGTTTAAACACAAAGTCCTTCTTTAAGGAAACGGATAGAAATTCCTACGTTCCACGTTCTAGCTGCCACCATCGAGATTGGCTGGAGAATATCCCAAAAGGCCAATTCCACCGTATTAGGAGAAATTGTAGCCATGAGGAGGACTATTATAAACAGGCCAAAATACTTGGTGATAGATTTATTTGTAAGGGATATAGTCCAGCAGCAATACAAAATGATATTGAATTAGTTGGAAGAATGGAAAGGAAGAAAGTTTTGGGGGCATCCCATAAAAAAACTAAAACTATAGAGAATAACCCGAGTGAATATGCACTTGTTACGCAATATGGATACAATTATAAATGTGTCGAAAAAGTTTTAGGCAAACATTGGCACTTGTTAAAAGGGGATGAGTTGATAGGACATCTTTTGCCCAATAAACCAAAGGTTATCTTCCGGAAGCCGCCAACCATAACTACAAAGTTGGTCACAAGTTATTTGGAACCGATTAAAGAAACTGGTAATTTTTTAAATAAACTTAAGGGATTTTTTAATTGTGGAAAATGTATGGGATGTAAAATGAAAACAGTTTCAACATCAAAGAGTAATAAGAGGTTTAAATCAAATATAACAGGAGAAGTTTTTAATATTAAAAACTTTTACAATTGTAATAGTGTAAATGTGGTGTACCTCCTTGAATGTGGTTGTGGTAAACAGTATATAGGGAGAACTACCAGAGCCTTTAAGGTCCGCTTGAGGGAACACATATATAACATCAAAAGAGGTTTCATTGCACATAATGTGTCAGCTCATTTTAAAGAATTTCATAATAGTGATCCAACTGACCTGAAATTTTGCATCATAGATAGTCCCTCAAAAACATTAAAAGGGGGAAATATTATTAGAAAATTGTCCCGTTTAGAATCCAAATGGATTTTCAAGTTGAAGTCTATGGCCCCAAGAGGCTTAAATATAGAATTCGATTTGAATTGCTTTATAGGAGAACACTAAATAAAAAAAATTGAATGGAAAATTTTTTACCCACTTTTATGTATTTTAGTTGCACTGAATTTGCATTAAATTAAGATTATATTTTGGTGATGCAATTTATTAGTATTATTTTTCGAGGATATATAAATTTAAAAAATCCAATGATAAACAAAATTATGGAGAGAAGTTTTAAAAGGATAGTGTTGTGGTCCAGTATATGTTTCTCTGTCATGTTACTTATTATCCTGATTTTTAATATAATTTTTTAGATATATAGTACTAATTAATGTATGAATAATTGTCTTTTAGGTAGGTTTTGCTATAAATATAAATATAATTATGGTTATTATTTTATGATTGAGGGTATATTTTAGGTATGCATTAATGTATATAAAAAAAGATAAAGTTTTCTATGTGCATAAAGTAAAAGTGAACAAGTTTTTTATGTGCATAAATCATGATAAGCAGTGATGTATATATAGGTATGCGCTAAGTTTCATTGTTTAATTTGGATTGGTCATTTTGAGATGTAATGAGGGTGTTTTAGCTTGTGAAGACCCCCTGAGTTTTCTAAATATACAAATGAGAATTAGTTATACATAAAATATTATAAATATTTTTTAGGTAATTGTTTTGCCCACATATTAAGCTAAAATTTATGTCTAAGCGTAAGTATTTTCATCTTAGGGTAAAAATTGTAGCCCTGTTAAAGAAAAGAAATGAGTAAGATAAGGTTATTGAAAGGGTTAATTCCCCAAACCACATGACCGCTACTTCCTTTAAATCCAAATGCTTCACAGTGCCTGTCAGCTCATGATTAAGTTGTCCAGCGACGACGAAACGCGTTGGGCGGGGCTTGCACTGTGAAGAGATACAACGTAGCTACTGAGGAGAGAAGGCAGCGAGCGCTCCCGCTGTCCGGCGGCCGAGGAGGCGGTGAGGAGACACGCAGCTGCATGCTTGATTCAAATCACACAGAGGAGTAACGTGGGTGAAAGCATAAGAGGTCTTCACAAGCGCTCTGTATTACTATTTGAATCCTGAGTTTTTGAATGCGTTTTATTCTGTGAATGCTGGTAAGCCTAATAAAAACTAGCAGGTGCTTTGAAATTTTAAAAGGGTATTATGCTATGTGCTTTTATCTTTATCCCTGAGATTATATGTTTGGAAAGGCGGATTCTTAAACAACTTTGGATAAATAAGGAGGATACAATTATTATAACACATTCCCAGTATATTTTACAATTGGTCTGGAATAACACAAACAAGTTGTAACATCTTAAAGAGGACCCTAATCATATTGCAAGCGATTGATTGGCAATCTGGTACGTGTATTTAAGATATGGTGATGGAAGTGTGCACAAAAGTCTGATTTTAAGTCACATCTGAGGTGGACACGCTTTGGCAAAAGGAACTTTTAATTATCTTCCGCGGAGTTATGTGGTGATTCACTTATAGAGATTAACTGATCCTATAATTGGCTACTTGGTTCAAGATCACTTCCACTTCCATGTTTGAAAGATGTCTGAAGTCCAGAAGCATTTACTGGCGTTTTTTGTTGAGTTAATGCCATGGTCTAATTTGATGGCCCTGTATACAACATGGCTGCGTGATCAGGCTTTTTATCTGTTTTAATAGCCGTAGTGGAACCTGCATTTCTTAGCTTACTAGATTTATATTTAGTATACAGTACGTCCTGCCCCAGATAAGATTCTTTACTCTTGGGTATTACTCCGCCAGATGGCGCTGGACTGCAGAGACCGCAAAATTGGCTCCTTCCGGCCCCTCAAATCCCCCGGGACCTCCCACAAATCCCCAGGATTTCTCTGCAGTCTGGACTGCGAAGGACAGGAAGATGGCTCTCTCTTCTCGCAGGTGAGCGGGGCTATTAGCCTGCGGCCCTGTAGGACTATTCCCACCCGTTCCATTATTAATGTGCCTCCCAGCCTTGGCTGCGCTGGTCCGGGTGATGGTAGGCAGCATCGCTGTCAGGTGCTTAGGAGCGCTGCTCCACCGCAATCCCCCAGGCGGTATAGGCATATGGTGAGCCTCGATGGGATGCCCCTCCCGCACTATTGCCCCTTGCCCCTGTCTATCGGTGGGCCCTACGTTAAGTGGCCACTGCCCTCCCTAGGGGGGTGTATGCATTGGTGCTTCACTTGGATGGTGTGCTTGTTGACTTTTGTTCAGTCTCCGCACTGACTTGGTTGCACTGGTTGCGGTTTGAATATGCCGCTTCCACTGCGTTCCGCACTGCGTTGGCATTACCTCAGGCGCTGATGCGCCTTCATTGGCTGCTTGTCACGTGTGCTGCTTCGTTCTCTTCGGGGGCGGGGCCTGCGGATGGCGCATCCCGCATCACTGTCTCCGTGGCCCGACCCTCGAGGTATACTCGGCGCCATTTTTTCTCTGGATTCTGTCTGCTGCGTGGCTGGCATCTACCTACCGCGGTCCGTGAGTGCCCTCGCGGGCGGTTTATTTACCCTGTGTCATTCTACATGTCGCTTATGGGGTTCTCTTCGCTTATGTCTTTCAGGCGGGTCGAACTCCATTGGTTTCTCCCGGCCCTACCCCTCTTTTTAGTTTTGTGATGCCTAGTGTGCTAATTACTCCCACTTGCCTAGCGGGCTATTGGGGCATCCCGGGTTGCAGTTGTTATAGCGTGAATCCCTATCGGCCTATTGTGCCGCTATAATCACCATATGGAGGCGTCTCAGGATAATTTGCTCGGGGTTCCTTCGGGACAAGCCCGGCTGTGTAGCTTGTGGGGTGTCCCCTACTAGTGCTGACAATGTGCGGGTCTGTATAACTTGTGCCCAGCAGGTGCTTGCTCTGCAGCCTGGTTTACCAGCTGCTGGACCTGTGCCACGTATGGCTTCACCATCTCCCCCAAGCTTGAATTTGACTCCCATTGAGTTGCATACCAGTGGGAATCTCAGCCTGATGTGTCTGCTAGACTGGCTAGTGTTGAGAAGATGCTTGCTAATACCATGGCGCGTAAGGCCTCTGCTAAGAAGCGGCACTTGACGCCTGATGTCACCCTTTTCCCTATGGAAGCTGAAGAGTTCTTTGAACTGTCCGGTTATACCCCCTTGGAAGAAGGGGAGTTGTTCTCTGAGTCATCTGATGAGAGGCCCAGGGGTCATGATGATTCTGGCTCTGACCCCCTGGGCCCCAGATGATACTGATAGGCTGTTGGCTCAGATTTTTGAGGTACTGTCTATCTCTTCCCCCGGGTTCCGGCCCCTAGGCAGCAGGGGGAATTGTTTCATATTGCTAAGCCACGTTTAGAGTTTCTTGAGCAAGTCCATTTTAATAATCTCGTGCTCAAGGAATGGGAGCATCCTAGCAGGCTCCCCGGAGTCCCTAAGAGTTGGAATAAGGTATCCCTTTCCTGCTGATGTGGTGAAGCGTTGGTCATCCCCTCCAGAGGTGGATGCCCCGGTCCTAGGGTTATCTAACACCTCTGTCATGCATTCCCCTGACTACTACGCTGCGGGATAGTGAGGACCAGCGTATTGATCAGCTGCCGTCCCATGCCTTTGCCTGTGTAGGGACGGCGCTGCGCCCAGTTTGTGCCTCTGCCATTACAGCGGTGGCTATTAGGACCCTGCTTAGAAGTGTCCTAGATGGTGCTCCTGATGATGTGTCTAGTGAAGAGTTTAATGCTCTCTCGTTGTGAGGTTTTTGTGACTTATGTCCTCTCTGCCTTGGATGATACCATTAGGATGTGTGGCAGAGCCTCTCCCCTAGTGGTGCCTATACGCCGCTCTGTTTGGCTGCACCAGTGGGCAGCCGACACCACTGCCAAGAAGGCTCTCCCTTCCCTTCAAAGGACTACGCCTGTTTGGGGACCGCCTGGACCTGTTTGCTAAGGGAGGCAGGTTACCCCAGCGCAGGAGTCAGTCTCGGCCCTTTCCGGGCCAAGGCTCCTTTTCTTCCCCCTACCGTGGATCCAGACGGGATCGGGGTCTCCTTTACTGGGGCCCGAGCAGATTTCTGGGGTAGGGGCAGAGGACGTGGATGCCCTGGCTCATCCTGGGGCTCCAAGCCTAAGTCTTCTCCCAAGCCCCCTCAGGCATGAAGGGGCGCCCTCACCCATCCGGGTGGGGGGGCGGCTTCAGCACTTTGCTCACGTCTGGAGGCTTCATGTCTGAGACCGGTGGATTCAGGAGGTAGTGTCCTCCGGTTACAAGAGAGTTTGCTGTCTGCCCCCCCAAGGTTCATCAGATCCCGGATGTCTCAGGACCCCATGTCGGCTCAGGCTCTAATTCTGGTGGTGCAAAGCCTTCTGGAGCTGGGGGTCATCTGTCGGGTCCCCTTACGAGAAAGGGGCAAGGGGTTCTATTCCAACCTTTTCACCGTGCCCAAAAGAGATGGGTCAGTCAGGCCCATCCTGGACTTGAAGATCCTCAACAAATTTGTCAGCTGCAGGCGCTTTCGCATGGAAACTTTGAGCTCGGCTATCAGTTCCCTGCGTCCAGGGGACTTCATGACCCCTGTGGACATCAAGGATGCTTACCTTCATATTCCTGTTTTTCCAGGTCATCAAAGATTCCTCAGGTTTGCTCTAGAGGATCAGCACTACCAATTTGTGGCATTGCCCTTCGGTCTCACTTCAGCTCCCAGAGTGTTCACCGGCATTTCGCGTGCTGCCATATTTGGATGACATTCTCATCACTTCTCAGTCCCTCCATCAGGCAGAGCTGGATACTCAGCGAGTAGGGTCCACTCTGGAGTCATTTGGCTGGGTGATCAACCATCCCAAGTCTTCCCTGTCTCCCTCCTTGGTGACGCCCTTCCTGGAAATGAATCTGGATACAGTTCAGGCAAGGATTTTTCTTCCTCAGCAGAAGGTGGACAGTCTGCTAGCGCAGGTTCAGTTCCTGCTATCTTGCCCTCATCCCTCCATCAGGCAGGGAATGCAGCTGGTGGGCCTGATGGTTTCACATGAGGCAACTCCACCTCTTGTCCGTATGGGACAAGGATCCTGCGTCCCTGGACCAGGTCCTTGTTCTGTCCCCCCTAGCCAGGCGGTCCCTCGTGGCTGGACTCCAGGAACCTGCTGGCGGGCAGATCCTTTCTGGCCCCCTGCTGGGAGACAGTCACCACGGATGCCAGTCTGACGGGTTGGGGGGGGGCTTCTGGAAGTCCCTACAGTTCCAAGGGCGGTGGGGCCCTCAGGAGGCCCACACACCTATCAACATTCTGGAACTGAGGGCGATCAGGTTGGTTCTGGCTCACTTGACCCAACACCTTCGGGTCCGGCCTGTTCAGGTACGTTCGGACAACCAGACGGCGGTTGCCTACATCATCAGGGAGGGGGCCCGGAGCAAGGGGGCCCTCAAGGAAGTGTCTCTGATCCTGTCTTGGGCGGAGGACAATGTTCCCTGCATATCAGCTGTGTACATTCCGGGAGTGGAGAATCTGCAGGCGGACTCTCTGAGCAGGGGGACCTCTCGCCTGGGAGAATGGTCCCTCTGCGACAGGGTGTTTCACTCTCTGTCACCGTTGGGGCCAACCAGATGTGGCTCTGTTTGTGTCCCGTCACAATCACAAGCTCCCGGCCTTTGTCTCCCTGTCCCAGGACTCTTTGGCCTTGGCTACAGATGCTCTAGCAATGTCATGGCAGGACTTTTAGCTCCTCTGTCTTTCCCCCATTCCCCCGTTGGCCAGGGTTCTGTGCAAGATGGTTCAGGAGGGGGTGCCAGCTATCCTGGTGGCTCCCAGGTGGCCAAGAAGAATGTGGTTTGCAGACGTGGTGCAGCTGGCAGTAGATCAGTACGCTCTGCCCAGGTTTCCAGACCTGCTCACCCAGGGTCATTTATGCCATCCCAATTTATAAACTCTGTCTTTGATGGCCTGGCTGCCGAAATCTCCATCTTGATGGAGAAGGGGCTGTCTGCCTCTGTTGTTGATACCATGATAAAGGCTAGGAAGAAGTCTTCTTCTTTTATTTACTATAGGGTTTGGCGTGCCTACATTGACTGGTGTCTAGGTCTCTTCCCTGTCGCGTGTTCTCTATTCCCAGGATCCTGGAGTTCCTACAGCATGGGTTGGAGCTGGGGCTTCAACTAAGTACTCTGAAGGGTCATGTCTCTGCCCTGACTGTTTTCTTCCAGAGGTCTTTTGCCCAGCATTCTCTGATTAGGACTTTTTTCCAGGGGGTTACTCATGTGCGTCTGCCACGTAAGCCTATGTTGCCTGTTTGGGATTTGAACTTGGTCTTGTCTGCCTTGCAGGGTGCTCCCTTTGAACCTGTGCAGGAGGCTGCTCTGGCCATTCTTACTCTCAAGGCTGTCTTTTTGGTGGCTATCACTTCTGTTAGGCGTGTTTCTGAGTTGGCGGCGCTTTCCATCCAGCCCCCCTACTTTGAGAGACACCATCACAAGGTGGTGTTTCGCTTCAAGCCAGATTTTCTGCCTAAGGTTGTGTCTGCCTTTCATCTGAATCAGGACATTGTTCTTCCTTCCTTGTGCCCTAATCCTAGTAACACTAAGGAGAGGGTTTGGTGGTGTCTGAAGTACTATCTGGTGGCTACTGCACCTTTCAGAAAAACTGCTGCTCTTTTTGTGGTCCCTTTTGGTCCTAGGAAGGGTTTGACTCCTGCTAAATCTACTATCAGCAAATGGATCCGTCAGGCTGTGATTCAGGCCTACTCTGCTAAGGGGAAGAACCCTCCCTTCCGCCTTACTGCTCATTCCACTCGTGCTATTGGTGCCTCTTGGGCTTTTCAGCACCAGGCTTCTGTTGAACAAGTTTGCAAGGCCGCTACTTGGTCTTATGTTCATACCTTTTTCAAAGTTTTACAAGGTTGATGTTAGGGCCTCAGCTGATGCTGCTTTTGGTCGCAAGGTTCTGCAGGCGGCAGTGGTCTGATCTGTCACCTTTAGGGATCCCACCCTACTTTATGGACACTGCTATTGGCTGTCCCAAGAGTAAAGAATCTTATCTGGAGCAGGACGTACTGTATACTAAGAATACAATTCTGTGATTACTCACCTGTAGAATTGTTATGAGTATACAGTACGTCCTGCTCCACCCCACCCTTGGTTTGCATTATCCTTGGATCCCCTGTATGGTGATTATCATTGTTTTATAGTTACTAGTTGGTTCTGTTATTCTCCCGGCTTCTCGTTAACTGCTTTTCAATGCTGGGGATTTATGGGAGGTTCCGGGTATTTGAGGGGCCGGGAGGAGCCAATTTCGTGGTCTCTGCAGTCCAGCGCCATCTGGCGGAGTAATACCCAAGAGTAAAGAATCTTATCTGGAGTAGGACGTACTGTATACTCATAATAACAATTCTACAGGTGAGTAATCACAGAATTGTATTTTTTTTTTTGTCTGAAAATGTACATATTGCTACTATTTAGTGATCTAAATGGTAGCAAGATGCTGATGTGAAAAGACCTTACATTTTTGAAATATCGAAATGATTTGTAATATGATTGAGCAATAAAATAGATTAAGAAATCTAGTTAGGAATGCGCAGTTTTACAAAGCAATTTCAACTGGAGCTACTGTGGGCTGCCGTGGCAATGTACAAATGGAATGAAGGTGCGGTCTAACATAGTCGCCGAGCCGGTGTAACTAGTTGTCTTGACTGTTGGGGGCTTCCATTACGGGCAATTAAAAATTGTCATCCTAGATGCAAAGCTGCCATGCTTAAAGGGCCACTCCAGCTCATGAATTTCCATTTGTAAATGCCCCCTGTTCTACCACCCTCCCCTACTACTAAAGCATGATGGGTGGGAAACATAATGAAAGACACTTACCTACAACCCCCCTCTGCTTCAGCGCTATTTACAAATCGAATGTCCCAAGCTGGAGTGGCCCTTTAATCTAGTGCTTGGCTAGCCACTGACCTGCAATAGTGGTGTATAATTTTTTAAGTTATTTGATCTGGGTAAGTGGGGTGGTTCACTATTTTAACAGTAAAATTTTTTTGGAAATCAAGCTTATTTGTGCCTTTTTAAGCTAACAGTATGTCATCAGAGACATAGCTGTTTGTCCCCACATTTCACCTCTGTCAACTGTATCATAACATTTATCCTCCAGCATATCCATTGTTCAAGGTTAAATGTCTGATTCAGTTCCAAATTATTAACTTTTGTCAGATGCATGCGTTAATTTTTAACTGCCCATTGATGTGACGTGTCTTTCAAAACAAACAAAACCCTCGATTTTGACCAGCCAAGGTTTTGTTCATGCCCTGGGGGTCTCCCTATTCGTGATGTCCTGCTGTGTAAAATGCCCCAGTTCGCCTGTAACGGCTGACCTTTCCTGGGTCCAATGGTGCAGGATCTCCTCCAATCGGAGACATTTGCAGTGCCTATGTCATCCAGCAAAAGGCTCTCCCATTGTGCAATGGTGAACTAGGGCGACATCTTTGGGTTGTGCACGTGCTCCCACCCCAGCCATTCAAATAGGCTAAGGTAGGAGCATGCACACTGCGGGAGATGAGGCTCCTTGTGTTTCCCTTTGTCGTGTCTGTCACTCAGTAAATGGCTCTGGTTGGTCTTCTGCAAACAGCTGTGATTGGACGAAAGCTTGCACATGTGCTATTGGACCAGCAAGAGATAAGCTGTTACAGGTGAACTGGGGGGTTCACACAGTGGGGCATCCCGGGGGGCTGGCCACACTGGGTTTTCCACCTTAAAGCAGACCAGAACCCTTTGAAAGACACTCTAGCAATGACTCTAGACCAGGTGAAAGCCCTCACCAGGATTCCACACTATGTGATACCACCCTCCATTCTTCTGTTACCTTGAATCCCATGGTGCATGTGCCTTGGGATCACTGGCTTGAGAAATATAATGGCCAAAAGGGGGATGGGGTTCACTCGTAGGATCATCCCAAATTGGTATGCCCCTTTGATGTGGAGCAAGGTCCCTCTTATTAAAAAAAATCAATTTGTGTCACGAGGGCCAAAGCTTTGTTGCTTTTAAAATAGCCACAGTCTATTGGAATTTTTGTTTATTTCATGGACGGTATTGTTTACCTGTCTACGGTGGCATCATGTTATAAAAGTTAGATGTTGGGATATAAATGTTAGATGGTGGGTTTGTCCGTTTTGACCTAATCCTATGCATCCACACATAACTGAGACAGCCCCATTCACATTCAGATGCAGGCACTGTGTACCGTCTTTGTTTTACATTCACACACTGGAACAGCATTTGTGGAGGCGGATTTTCCATTTCCTTCAGGCAATAACAAGCACCAAAGTTGGTACAGCTGTCCCATCCCCCATCTCTTTCAGCAGGCTAATAAAATTATTTGTTAATGGCTGAGGGGAAGTGCCTCTCTTGTGAATGCCGAACAAAATGCTTAGTAAAGAGTGCAGTCCATTGACTGGCGCTAGAGCTAAAAGGGGATTAGAGGCTGTAATTTAAAGCTGATCCTGCTCAAGTCTGGCAGCAACTCAATGATATAATGGAAATGCTAATTTTAACAGCTTTTCACAGTCTTCCCTGGATTGCTTCCCGATGATACATTTTAGATATGTGCATTTAAGAACCAAGTTGTGCTCCTGTGAATTGCAGTACACCATGGTTTTTATCTAGTATTGTGTGGGCTGTACTATATTCCTAAATGTGAGCATGTATATGGTACACTCGAATGTGGTGTGGCTTATAGATGAGGTGTAATTGGCTCTGAAGGGCACAACACACAGGAGTTTGTGGGAGAAGCAAAGGCACTTTTCTCAAAACCACAATTATTGCTGCATACTTATTTTGCAGTGATCAATAGGTCTGTCAGTTATTAGTCATTAATAGAATATATATTGACACAGCAGTAAAATGCGTGTAAAACAAGCAATGTGTTTGTTCTTCCCATAGGTTGGGATGAAACTTAAAGCATTGTCCCCCTTTTCCTGTTCCATAGCAAAACAAACTTGGGGATTTACCGCAGACAAATATTTTAAGGAATACTCCTATTTTTCTATATATGTTTAGGGTAAGGTCATTAAAGGACCACTATCGCAAAATTGTGTAACATTAAAAATGCATATAAACACATTGGCTAATTAGATGAGAGGTCACTTATACACTCAAACTGAATAATTCTTCTCCTAGTTGGAAAAAAATCCAGGGGTGACAGGTTTAAGTGTATCAGGGGTGACAGAGCCTGTGACCCCTGATTCATCTTTCTTCCATTAAAAACATTAAACAAGCCTGGCTCGAAATTTCTTGATACTGGGTGTATAAGTGTCCCCCCCCCCCCCCAGCCATCGAGAATATTGATATAGATTTTTATCATTGGGTCATTTTTTCACGATAGTGCTCCTTTAAAGGGCCAGTCCAGCCAGCATGGCGCTCTCTCCTGGCGCGTTGATACAGGGTGAGAGGTTACATTTAAAAAACAAAAAAAAAAAACGGGGGCGTGGCAGTGGGAAGACGTGTCCTGTGAGGCTCCTCCGTGACCCCAGTCCAGGCGCCCCTTAACTGTGCGTTTGACACCCTAATTTGTCCCCGGAGAGGGTGAGGAAGCTGAAGGGTCAGCAGCGGGACCCCAAAAGAGAGGAGGGAGGCGTCATCGCCTGTTTGCGCCCGGGCGATCCGCCAGGGTCATCCTCCGTGAGGAAATCCAAGATGGCGGCGAGCGCGCCGAGAGAAGAGGTGGAGAGGAGCGCAGTGCCCGACGGTCTGGAGAGCCGGCGCGCCGAGGATCCTCTGACACTAACAGAGACTGTGCCGCCTCAGCAGCTGTCCCCGCCGTGTGAGCAGCGAGGAGGGAGAGGAGAGCGAAGCTCCTGTCGGCAGGCGGAGGCGCCCGGCAGTGTGGAGAGCCAGCGCACAGAAGATCTGCTGACACGGGCGGAGACTATGCCCGCCCCGCCATGTGAGCAGCGAGATGGGGAGAGAGTGGGGCACCTGTCAGCGAGCGGAGGTGCCACCAGAACCACAGATGCCAGCCGCAACCGAGGAGGGCTTCAGGAACAGGGGACTGCCGGCGGGGATTCCCCTCACCCAGGGAACCATAAGCAGGGCAGGATCGCGGGGGGGAGGCGGAGGGAGCCCCTTTTCCCAGCCCGAAGCCCGAACGTCTGAACTCCTCCCCTCGCTCAGGGAAAGCTTTCCTTGCTGGCAGAGAGATGGAGAGATGGAGGGAGTCCCCAGCACAGTCCATATCCAGCCAGGGCAGTAGAGTCAGCAGCCCATCACATTACCCTGAGAGAGGTCTTAAAGGACCAGGCACCCATCACCCTGGTAAGCTAGCCAGGCGCCCCTCGATCTCTATGCTGCGGGAGAGCTGGGGAGAGCTGCCAGAGGAAGTGCCGGCGTGTCAAGCGTAGATGGGGGATGAAGCAAGGAGGGGGTTCGGTTCAACTTGCCTAGAGCTGACGCCCGCGACAACGAGGGTCCTAAGGGAGGCACCAACCGCTCACAGTGCCACCCCACGGGCCTGGCCCGTGTCCTCAGATGGGATGCCCCCTTGCATCGAAACGGCGTGGCAAGAATTAACACCCCTCCGGGTCGAGGAGGGGGGGAATGTCCCTCCGGGTCGTGGGATCCATGGGTGCCGCCACCACCTGCTAGTGCCACTCCCACTAAGAGAGACAACAGAGAGGCGCTCCCTCTCAGGAATGTAATTTTGACCCAGCGAGACCTAGACCTGGATTTGCGCTCCGTGTTGCTGTCCCTCCCCACGAAGGCCGACTTGGAATCGATCCCCACCAAGGTGGATATGGAAACCATGATTTTGAGGATCAAAAAAGCCTTTCGGAAAGATCTGGAAGTTGTCCAACACAATGTTGCGGCAGTGGAAGATCGAGTTGCAGCCTTAGAGAATGCAAGAACCTAGACAACCTGTTGGTGTTCCTGGATACCGCTCCGCTCGAGGTCCCTAATTGGCTGGACTTTCCTTTTGTTTCAGCCACTACCACAGAGGATCCTCCGGAGAGGAGCCCACCCTGACGGGGGTCACCCCCTCCCCTGGAAGAGTAATTCTCCTCCCCCCCCCCCCCCGTGTCCTCGGCCTCGGATCCGCAGCTGCTCCCTGCCCTAACTCTTGCCTACCGTGAACCACGTGAAGCCGGAGCCGTGGGCTGAGCAGTCGCCCGAACTTGTCTGCCGTTTTGCCCCTCGGCTACAAATTCCCTGGTCGGACCCCCCGTCTCACGTGAGGTGAAGGGAAAACAGTCCCCCCTGCCCCTGGTCCCTCACGATTTTTTGCAACCGTCGGTCTGGACTTTGGCCTCCGCTTCAGTTTTATCCCGGGACCTGAGATCTACCTCTAATCACGGGCCTGTGTTCCTGCTTCCTGTGTGGAAGGTGGCATCGAAGACTACTGTCAGGTGGTCCTTGGGCCTGTCCGGTCGTTACCCTGTACCTTCTTCTGTTCACTACCCGGATTCCCTACAGGTGTGGCACGGAGTGACGGCGGAGGCCTCTTAGGCCTGGCTTCCGCGATGGCCCCCCCCCCCCCCGGTGACGCCTCGCCCCTGATCCGGGGGGGACCACTGGGCCTGGCTTCGGCCCCCTTGGACTTCCTGCGGGGTGCTGCCCCGGACTTCGACTCATGGGGGTTGTGCTGGTGGTCCATGGTGGTGTTTCGCCCCTGGCTTCCGGGCCGGGACTCCGGCCTTGACCCTTACGGGCGGGGCCTGGGGGCTGAGTGCTCTGTTATGTGTGTCATGCTGGTGTGGGGGGTGCCGGTGGGGCACGGCTGTCGGTGCCGGTTAGGGGGTCTCTTCGGAGAGAGACCCTGACACGTGACTCCCCCTGTTTGGGAAGAACCCTTTGGCCTCCTTCCGCGGGCGACTGGTGGGAGGGAATTTCCCGCGTATTCTCATGGAGGGCTCTCCGCGCCTGTTCTTGGTTGGGCCTGTCTGGGGGGGGGGAGTCTGGCCAGATGAGTGATGCTGGGGGTGGGCCCCCCGGTGGGGCCCCCCCTGCGCGCCGCGCTAACCCTACCTCGCCCTCCCCTGCTGGGCACTAGTTTGTGACTTTTTTGGGGGGGCTCATTGTGTGTGGGGTCCCTCGGGGCGGTGATGGCGAGCGGATTTGGAACTGGCTGGTGTGGGGTGGCGGACTGGGGCCTACGGTGGGGGGCGGTCGGGTGGAGGGGCTGACGGGCTCAACGGCGTCCCTTCTCCTGGTCGGGCCCCGACGAAGGAATGGTCTGTTGCACTATGTGCTTTTTCAGTTCCCTTGTGATACTGGGGCGGAGGGGGGACCTGGGGCGCTCACCGACTGGGTCTGGTGGGACCACGAGTGATTTACGGGGGTGGTGGACGTCCGAGGCCGGGATAGTGACTGTATAATTTGTCTTTCTTCAAGTGGTTTTCATGGTTGACGGTTTTAGTTGTTAATACTGGGACACGCATGTCCCTGGTGGCCTTCACCGGGGACGGGTAGGGTAAGTTGAATTACTATAAGTTATTGAACCGTTCCTCATGAAAGGAACTGCCCTGGGCTGGAGGCGGGAGACCCCCATTGTTGTGTAGCGCCACAGTTTTACTCCCCACATAGGTTAGCCCGTCAAGGTCTGGGAGACCTGTATTGTACTGTATCTTTTTACTCCCCTTTCACGTCTCTCCCCACGCCCCCTATTCCGCATTCTTCCTTCTTCTTCTTACTGCTCTTTGTCTTTGTGTGTTTGCTCCCTCCTTTGCCCTACTTGGTTGTGGTTTGCCACGAGTGCTGAGGACACAATATAGCTACAGATCGTTTCTCTGAACGCCAAGGGCCTCAACATCCCTGAGAAAAGGAGGATGTGCCTGACATTGTTCTGGAAACGTAGAGCTCAGGTAGTGTTTATCCAAGAATCACACTTTCAGAAAGGAAAGGCACCAAAATTCTCAGACAGGCGCTTCCCATCGGGCCATCATTCGTACTCGCCTGACGCGAGGGCAAGGGGAGTGGGCATTTTACTCGCCTCCTCGCTCCCCTGGACCTTCGTGGACAGCATGTCAGATGAGGAAGGGATATTCGGCTTCCTCAAGGGTAGAATGGGAAACCAAATGTGCACGTTTGCAAATATCTACGTACCCAATACCGACCAGATTCGGTTCATAGAGAAAACTGTAGAGATCCTTCAGACCTTCTCGGAAGGTATGGTGATCTTTGGAGGTGACCTCAACATGGCTCTTGACCCACTGCTCGATGTTTTCAGGAAGGCCTCCCATCTGTCATTTTCGGCCCTTAAAAAACTCAAAACAGCCCTTCGGCTGTCCCAACCTGTAGATCCTTGGCGTATACAAAACCCTCGAGAGAGAGATTATACTTTTTACTCATCTCTCCATGGTTCCTACTCTAGGATCGACTATCTCTTCATAGAACATAGATACCTCCAGCTGGCACAGAAGGCCGAGATAGATTCTATTACAATCGAGTGGCCTGCAAAACCAAATTCGTGGATTCTTAATGAGTCCCTACTTCAGGACCCAATCATAAAGGAGGAGGTCAGGAGAGAGCTTGGATCTTATTTTGATCTGAACACTAGACCAGAGACGAGTCCCCTTAATCTGTGGGCGGCACACAAGTGCTATATTAGGGGCATCCTTTTGATGATAGCGTCCAGAAGAAAAAGAGCGAGAAAGCCATCAGTGACCTGCTGGAGAAGATCGGTAGACTGGAAGCCGAACATAAGACAGCAAGCAATAAATGTTGGACAGGAACTGGCAAGAGCACGGGAAAATCTAAGAGATATAATGCTGGTCAAAGCTAAAGCTTCGCTCCTAAGAGTCAGGCGTTCCTTTTATGAATATGGAAATAAATGTGGATGCTCCCTGGCAAGGGAGAGCAAACAATTTTGTTCCGCAGATCTTGGGACCGGGAGGACGGGTATGCTCCAGCCCAGGCGACATCGCTGAGGCATTCAGGCAATTTTACCGCAAATTGTATAATCTAGCTGATGGAGGAAGTAGTAGGCCTAACCTGCTCCTCAATGCAATGGATTACCTGTCTACTTCAGGCCTCCCAACTCTAAAACCTGAGACTATAGAGATGCTGGAAGAGCCTATCACTGAACTGGAGTGGGCTCAGGCAATCAAACTTTCACAGACAGGCAAGTCCCCAGGCCCGGACGGGTTTACCCTGTCCTACTACAAATGGCTGGAAGACATTCTGACCCTGCGAGCGGTGGCCGCATTCAACTCGTATTTCGCCCGAACAGACATTGCCCCCTGACTTGCTCAGGGGGCCCAAGTTACGATCATACCGAAGCGGGGGAAGGATCTCCTTCTATGCTCCAACTACAGGCCGATATCTCTACTAAACGTAGACTTGAAACTATTCGCTAAAATACTGGCGAATAGACTGGTATTACATCTAAGTGAGTTGATAGACCTGGACCAAGCGGGCTTTACCCCTAAGAGAGAAGCAAGAGACAATGTGACTCAAGTCCTTGACCTTATCCACCTGATCCATGAGGAGAAAATCCCAGCCATGCTGCTCTCCACGGATGCGGAGAAAGCATTTGATAGGGTCCACTGGGATTTTATCCGGGCTACCCTGGAACATCTGGGTCTGCAGGAAAATATGAGGGCCTGGATATCATCTCTATATTCCTCTCCCTCAGCATGTGTTAAGGTCAATGGTATGCTTTCAGAGTCTTTCAATATAACAAATGGAACGAGGCAGGGGTGCCCGCTATCCCCGATTTTATTCATTCTAACGCTGGAACCCTTCCTGTGTCGGGTGAGGGCGAATCCTGATATAAAAGGGGTGGTAGGCGTAGGATCTGAACATAAAGTAGCAGCCTTTGCCGACTATTTGCTTTTCTGTATTACTCAACCGGCAATAACGATTCCCAACCTGTTACGGGAGTTCAAAGAGTATGCAGAACTCTCGAACTTCAAAATCAATTTACAAAAATTGGAAGCACTCAATATCTCCCTGCCACAGAGACATTTAGCAAACATGGAAACCAGCGTTGCCTTTCGCTGGTCGGCTGTATCAATTTCTTATCTGGGAGTGCAGATTACCCCCTCTTTGAAGGATGTGTTTGCCAAAAACTTTCCACCACTGCTGACAGTAATTAAGAGGGACCTCAACATCTGGAAAGACAGGATACAGTCCTGGTTTGGCAGGTGTAATGTCCTTAAAATAAATGTCCTTAAAATAAATGTCCTACCACGGCTGCTATACCCCATTCAGGTGCTACCTATCCATCTACCAGCCGCCTCCTTGATATCTGTTCGAACAGAATTTATAAAATTTGTGTGGGGAGGCAGGAGCCCGCGAATCTCACAAAGACTACTTACCTTACCGAAGACGAGAGGGGGAGTGGGACTCCCAGACGTTAAAATGTATCACGCAGCAGCACATCTAGGCAGAATTGTGGGCTGGAACCTCCATGGAAAACACAAGCGCTGGGTCCAGCTGGAGCAGACATGGTGCCTGGTCCCCTGGGGCGATTCCGAGTGCACTCAAGACTCATCCAACGATAGCCCCACCCCTACAGGTGTGGCACATTTGGTGTGGGAATTTGAGAAAATATGGGGCTTCTGGAGGAGCGTTGTGGAGTGGATCCGCAAGATAACGTGCAACGGCATTCCATTTTCACGGAGACCCTCCTGCTTCACTCCATCAGAGGAGAGGTGGGGAAATATAGAAAGTCATTGACTATTCACCTGGTGAATGCAGCTAGGGCGTGTATACCGGCCAATTAGAAGTCTCCCGCTGCACCTCCCATTAGCTCTTGGATCCGCGGGGTGGAAGATACTAGACGCATGGAGGACTTGACGGCCCTTCTCAAGGGCTCGGAGGAAAAACATAGATATCGATGGTTGCCTTGGGACATGTTCATAGAGTCCGCTGAAGGCAAGAAACTGTGGAACTCGGTATGACCGCAAGGGGTTAGGCTTGATGGGTGAACGACGACGCGAGATGGCGGGGCGTGGGGTTGCCTCCCCCCGCATTAAGTCTTCCCTTGTTCCTTCCCCTTTCCCTTTTCCCTCTGCTCTTCCCTAACCTTACATCCTGAGCTATGATCCCCCCCCCCCTTTTAACAAAGCAAAAACTGGTGGAGGGGAATGGTGAGGCTCAATATACGGCATATACTCGAGTATAGGCCGACCCGAATATAAGCCGCGGCACCTAATTTTACCACAAAAAAATTGAACAAGTTATTGACTTGAGTATAAGCCGAGGCGGCTTTTTTCAATTGGAACACACACACACACACGCACACACAGAGACGCACACGCACACACAGAGACGCACACGCACACACAGAGACGCACACGCACACACAGAGACGCACACACAGAAAGGGACACACGCACACACAGAAAGGGACACACGCACACACAGACACACACAGGGTTTGGCCGAGGTTACCCTGCAGAGGGGCAGCGGGGTCCCCCTCCCCTCCTCCTCCTGCCACCGGTCGCTCCATTCAGCTCCGCCTGGCAGCCTCCAGCCGCCGCCGTTCTCATACACACTTGGACCAGTGACCCGACCGGTTTTCTCGGCAGTCGATTGATCGAGTCTGAGATCAGCGTTTTCATCCACTAGCGAATCCCATTAGCGGGCTTCGATTGATCATGGCTGCGCTGTGCGTGTGTCTCCTGTAGGTGGCACTGGAGCCTGCGTCGCCGGCACTATAAAAGCGTGATGACGACATAGGCTTTCCCTTTCCTCAATCAGCAGCGAGGTAAGGAGATGGCGGCTTTACAGTTTAGAGGAATCCACCCCTGGACTCGAGTATAAGCCGAGGCTGCTTTTTTCAGCTCAAAAAGTGGGCTGAAAAACTCTGCTTATACTCGAGTATATACGGTAGGTGTCACCTTGAGGGTGAAGTACGCAGAGGTCCAGTAGGTTTTTGACGTTGTGATCTTTGTTATGGCTTTGTGTAATATGCATTCTGGATTTATCTGCTGTATGAACCAGATTTTTGTATTTGACTGCCTTGCCACCCTTTCTACCTCAATAAAGATTTATTGTAAAAAAAAACAAAAACAAAAAAAACCTCTGTTACTTACCGGTAACGTCCTTTTTAGGAATCCTTCAGCTTGACCACGTGGAGATATCATGCTCCACCCCCTGGAAGGAAACACAAAACAGGAACAGAGTTTAAAAGTCCCACCCCTTCCTCCCCACTTCAGTTATCGAACAGTAACCGTACTCCAACCCTTGACTACTGGGTGGGTTATCAGCGGGCAAGTTGAAGGATTCCTAAAAAGGACGTTACCGGTAAGTAACTGAGGTTTTTCCAAGTTATTCTTCAGCTTTACCACGTAGAGAGGATTAGGCAAGTAATTATACTTTAGGGATGGGATGCTGCAGTACACTTTTTCCAAAGGACTGATGTTTTGCAGACAGTAGGTCAAGTCTATAGTGTTGAAGGAAGGTGTGGGGCGAAGACCACATGGCTGCTTTACATATTTCATCAATAGAATCCCCAGTTCTTTCTGCCCAGGATGCGGCCATAGCCCTTTTTGCGACCTGTTTGAAGTTGCTACTTTAGGTAAAAACATTGGATTGGGTCTAAGAATTACTTTGTCTGGTAGTATCGCACAGTAGGGTTCTATTATAGACAACGCTTGAAGCTCACTCACCCTTCTTGCAGATGTTATCGCTATCGAGAAACAAAATTTCATAGATAACCATTTCTCTGAAACCTCTTCTAGGGGTTCAAACTGAGGTTCCAACAAGCCTTTGAGAACTATTGACAAGTCCTAGGTAGGAAAGCCTTTAAATGTAGCCGGCGTTCTACGTACAATAGATTTGAAAAAACTGTTAACAAGTTCATTTTGTCTAAGTTTACATTCCAGGAAAACTGATATCGCAGAGGCTTGACTCTTCAGGGTACTTACTGCCAGTCCCTTTTCAAATCCTTCTTGCAAAAATTCTAGCACTGAACTTCACAAAAAAATTTTTCCATACCTTTCCGTAAATCTTTCTTGTAGTCAACTTACTGCTCTGAAGTAATGTTTCTATTACTCTGTGAGAACATCCCTTTTTTTTCTCAGCAGTGCCCTTTCAAAATCCAAGCTGTCATTTGAAGCTTCTTCGAGTTTGGGTGAAGTATTGATTGTTGATGTAGGATGTCTGGTACTTCCGGCAATTTCCAAGGACCTTTTTCCGCCATTCTGATCAGCTCTGCAAATCAGACTCTTCTTGGCCAATATGGGGCTATGAATATCACATTTGTTCTTTCTTGAGCCACCTTCCGGATCACTTTCGGCAGGATTCTGAAGGGTGGAAAAGCATAGGCAAGGTGAAAGTTCCATTTTTGAGCAAGTGCATCTATTGCTAATGCACCTTCCTCCTTCACTAGGGAGAAAAACCTCTGACAACTGGTATTCTCCTTGGTTGCAAACAGGTCTGTTTGACGATGACCCCAAACACTCGTGATCAAATCGAATGTCTTGTTTCAGACACCATTCCGTTTGATGCAGTTTTCCCCGACTTAGGGAGTCTGCTAGCGTGTTTAGAGTTCCCTTCAAATGAACTGCTTCCAGGGATTTTATTTGACTTTGCAAGGGAATCAAGAGATCTAATTCTAGTGCTGCCAGCACCTTTGATTTTGTCCCCCCCTGATGGTTTAGGTAAGCCACTGTCGTTGAATTGTCTGATCTTACCTGTACCTCCTTTCCTAGAAGTTCCCTGAAGTTTGAGGATCTTTTTGAAATTACCTTTGACCATTTCCCCTCGGTTTGGTGAATTCCGAAATGGGCTCCCCAACCCCAGCTGCTCGCATCCGTGGTTAATACCACTGGATTGGTCTGTCTCCATTCTTTTCCCTTTGTTATATTTGAGGTCTCTGTCTAGTTCTCTCAGGACCGTTGAGTTTAACTTTACTAACTGGTCCAGTGAATTTTGATTTCTGTCCCATTTTTCTAACAGGAATCTCTGCAGTGATCTCATGTGTAACTGAGTCCAGCTTACTGCTGGGATTGTTGCTGTCATTAACCCTAGTACTTTGAATATTTCTCTTAGAGATATCTTTGGTTCTTTTACCAATGCTATCACTCTGTTTTTATCTTTAGAGCCTTTTCTTCTGGCAGAAATATCTTCCCCTGCGTGCTATCTATCAGGAACCCCAGAAACATGCACTGCTGTGAGGGCTCTAGCCTGGATTTTTCCAGGTTTACTTTCCAACCCAAATCTCTTAAAACCTTCATCATTTTTTCCAAATGCACCAACAGAGTCTCTCTGGAGTTGCTTAGAATTAGCAAATCGTCCAGGTACGGTATGATGTTGATACCCAATTGCCTCAGGAAGGCCATTGGTTCTGCTAGTACCTTCGTAAAAATTCTAGGGGAGGATGACAGGCCAAAAGGAAGTGCCCTGTACTGGCAATACAAGGTTGTGTGGCCTAGCTGTACTGCAAACCTCAAGTATTTGCGGTGAGCTTCCAGAACTGGAATGTGCAGATATGCATCCTGAATATCCAGATTGGCCATTAAGGCGTCCTGAATCAGGATGTGTCTCACCGAGTAGATTGATTCCATTCTGAATCTTTTGTACCGAATGAATCTGTTCAATCCTTTCAGATTTAGAATCATCCTGTACCTTCCTGATGGCTTTACTACCAGAAAAACATGAGTAATAGCCCTCCAGAAATCGACTTGGTGGAACTTTTTCTATCACCTTTTTCTGTAAGAGTTCCTGCAACACTAAAGGGAAAGCACTCCTTTGTTTGGGATCTTTTGGTAACTTTGTCACTAAGAAGGTAAATGGGGGAAGGGAAGAGAATTCTAACCGATAGCCTTCTGCTAGTGTTTTTAACACAAACTGATCTTGGGTAATGTCTTTTCAAGCGGGTACAAACTTGGAAAGGTCTTCCCCCCCCCCCCCCCCCCCCCCCCCCCGAAGAGGGTTGTCAGGAATGCTGCCTAGGCCCTTCCGGAGCCTTGTTCACCAAGGAATATTTCCTTTGTGGCCTAGATTGCACCCAGCGTTTTTTTGTGTCCGCCTTTCTGTGGGCCTGACTAGTAGTTGTTCTGCTTTTATTAACTGGCCTAAATGAGTAAGTCTTTTTAGTAGGAAACTTCTTCCCTGATTCTGTGAACCTCGACAGAATATTATCTAGGTCTTCCCCAAACAAGCGTCGTCCTTGAAAAGGAATTGCACATAGTCTACTTTTAGAACTATTGTCCCCAGACCAGGTTTTCAACCAAACTGCTCGGTGGGCACAGGCTATTAAAGCCGAAGTTCTGGCTGAGGCCCTGATGATGATTTCTTGACAAGCATGTGTAAGAAAAGACTCTGTATAAAGTAGGAAGAGTTGCCATAACATCTTGAGGTGGAACTCTATTCCCAATATGAGCTTTAAGATTGTCTATCCATTTAGACATACTTCTCAGGACTACATCTGATGCCATTGCTGGTTTAAATTGAAAAAGAGTAGCATCCCAAGCTCTTCTTAAAATATGTTCTCCTCTGTGATCCATAGGATCACGTAGCGAACCCATATACTCAAAACTTAAGTCTGAGGTTTTAGACATTTGACCAACTGGTGCGTCCACTTTAGGGCATTTTGTCCACAGATCCATAATGGGAAAGGGTATTTTCTTTTTAGGGCTCTAGGCAGGAAAAATTTTCTTTCCGGGTTATCCCATTCTGTCTTAACCATATCCTTTAAAACTGAATCGATTGGAAAAGCTCTGATTTTTTTAATCAATACTTCTCTATACATTTCATCCTGCTGTGAAAGGGTTGTCTCCTCCTGCGGGATGCCCCATGTGTCATAAATATCTTTCAATAATAAATCTAAGTCTTCAGAAAACTAACATGTCCTCTTTCTGGCTGGCTTTCCTCATCTAATGAATCCTGAGAGGAATCTGGGTCTTCCCCTTCTTCCCCCGGATCTGAAGTAACTTCAATTTGTATAGGGGGTAAGGGAACAGTTTCATTATTTAGCCCCACTAATGAAACTCCCCTATCTTGGCTCTCTGTACTGATATTAAGAATGGGTGCAGTAGCAAGTGACCATTGTTCATGGGTTACAAATCCCCTTTGGGCATTTTCCATTGAAGCTAATTGTTGCTTCAAGGAAAAAATTTCCCTGAGGATAGCAGCCGAATCATTTTCTCTTTTGGCTTTATCACACCCCATACACCGAGCCAACTGCCAAGAATCCGGAAGTGTGGTACTACAGACTTCACGTCTTTTAGTTTTCTTGGTAGATATAACATGCTTTTCATCTTCAGATTTAGACTCTCTCTAAAATATAGGATAAAATAGCATATAATATATTAGCAGTCTTGAGAAACGAGAAACGCGTTGACGGCGGTGGACGGATCTTACCAGTACGCGGGCAAGTTATACTCCAGGGATACTTTACTCCCCCCCCCCCCCCCCCCCCCTTTGAGACATCAATCGGCTGAGACACACTGAGGGTTTGGTGAGAATCTTGCCTGGCGTTTCTTAAACATTTGTTACACGTTGCTTTTATGTGAGTGCATTTTTAACTTAACCAGTGCACATGATTAAAACGTTATTACGCTAGATTTTTCTATTTGGTTTTTTCTTATGTGGTTTGTCCAATCTGGGACAATTTTAAAAGCCAAAGTGGGATAAGAATACAAAATTGGGTCTGTTAACAACAAGAGAGGAATGGAATATTGAGGATCTAATAAGGCATTAAAGTGGACCAACACCCAGGATTTTGACTATCCTGGGTCTTGGTCCACTTCGGTGGGGCACCCCCGATCGGGGTGCCTCGCTGTGTGAAACCCCCCCAATCACCCAGAAAACTCCCCGCTCCCACGTGGCCGCGCCGTCCAATCAGCGCGGACGGACAAGCGATTTGACAGCAACGGACAAGCGGCTCCTCCGCCGCCGCCTCCTGCGTCTCACTCTCATTCACAGATGGCCGGCGCGGGCGCGCGCAGGTCTAGAGGGGCGCGAGGGAGGCGGCGGCGGCCGGCCGCTGCCAAAGACAAGGTAAGGGGATTTGGGGCGTTTGGGGGGGTTTCACCCCGCGGGACATCCCGATCTCGGATGTCCCGTGGGGAGGGAGGTGATCGGCCCGGGAATCTTATAGATTACCGGGCCGTTCACGGGAGGGTGATGGTCCACTTTAAAGCGCACCTCCACCTGTTAAAGCGGAGATCAGAATACTTAACCGGCTCTCCCATTCAATAAGAGAGGAATAAACCATGGAGGATTTTTAATAAGGCATTAAAGCTTATTACTATCTGGTAAGAATATTTTGAAGGCGGTGGTGGGCACGAGATTCTCATCAGCAATCTGCTGTTATACACATGTGGTGGAATTTGCTACAGGGTTTTGAATATTCCTGTGATAGAAGATCATCAAAATCCTTGGCCTCTGAGGTTACACTCAGATTGGGGAACCACCCTAGAAGCTTGGACTTTTTTATATAATTTTTTAAGAGTTAAAGCTGACCTAAAATGTGGTGTTCTATCATTGATTGCTTTGTGTTTTTGGATAATTGCTATAATATATATATATATATATATATATATATATATTATTACGTCCTGCTCCAGATATAATACTTACAATTGGGTAATCCTCCGCCAGAGGGCGCTGTGCACTGCAGACATGCAAAAAACAGGCTCCTCCCGGCCCTTCATATACCCAGGGACCTCCCACAAATCCCCAGATTTCTCTGCAGTGCGGACCGCGAAGACATGAAGTATCACTCTCTCGCAGGTGAGCGGGGCTATTACAGCCTGCTGCCCTCTCGGACTATTCCCACCCGTCCTCCTTGATGATATGCCTCCCAGCCTGGGCTGCGCTGGTCGGGTGAAGGTAGGCAGCACCATGAGTGCTTAACGGAGCCATGCTCCACCGCAGTACCCCACCATAGGGTAGGCGGTTTAGGCTGATGGTGAGCCTTATAGTGGATGTCCCTCCTGCATGCTTCTCCCATGCCCCGTGTAGCGTAGTGTAGGTGTGTGTGTGGTCCGTTGGCGGTCTCTGTGTACAGTATTGTCACGCTTATGGCCGTGCCTTTGCCCCGATCTACAACTGGGTGTCAGCCGCGCTGCCCTTCTAGTTTGATCCTCTCAAATTTACTTGCAATAGTCTACCGCACGTCCTGCGTTGTTATGCCACATCTTGGGCAGGAAACTGAATTTTCGTGCGCCTACGGGCGTTAGAATGGTGGCGGTGTTTTGAGACTGCATGAGTATCACTAACAGATGTCCTTATTGGCACACTCGATGCTTAGCTTGCCGAGCATTTACACGGCTGCTTCAGAGTTTCGCGCTCTTTGGGGGAGGCGGGGATCCGGTGTGGTGCGCTCCGCGTCACGGCCAGTTAGACCCGCCCTCCGAGGTTTGGTTGGCGCCATTTTGTTTATACCCACGTGCGTTGGCGGTCTCCCTCCCCTCCCCAGGTCGGTAAGTGCCCTCGCGGGCGTTTTCATTATTAGTACTCTTTTGTGGCGCATGGCCCTGACACCCCTTGTTCCCCTTATGTCTTTCAGACCTTGAAGATTCAGGTGACTTCTCCCGGCCTAACATATATTGTAGCGGGCTTACAAATTCTCCCACATTAACCTAGCGGGTCTTGGGACATCCAGGGTGGCCTATTGCGTAAATCCCTACTGGTACATTACATTAACAATCGCCATATGGAGGCATCTCAGAATTATGTGACCGGGGTCCCTCCGGGACAAGACTGGCTGTGTGCAGCGTGTGGACTGCCCCACGCTGATGCGGACAGAGCACGGGTCTGCGGACCATGTGCTGAACAAACACTGGCCCTGCAATCGGGGTTGCCAGTGGCTGCACCTCGCTTCAATACACCTCTCTTCTCGTGCTTAAATCTCACTCCTGATGAGTCGCACTCGAGCGGGAATGAACAGCAAGTCGTGCCGCACAGACTGCCTACGGCCGAGCGGGTGATTTCGAGGTTGACAGAGCGCTTGGGCCCTGGTAAGAAGTGGTCCCTGATGCCTCCGGTTTCGCCCATTCCTTCTGAATTTGAAGAGTTCACTACTGAGCAGGGTTTTGCTCTTTATGATGGTCGGCTATTCTCTGACTCGGGCTCCTCGGACAAGGGGCTGAGGAGTCATGAAGACCCGGGCCTGTTTGACACCAATGAATTACTGATAAAGATCTTCGAGGTCTTGTCTATTTCTATCCCTGGTGAGGCCTCCAGGCCTAGCAGGGAGAGTTTCCATATGGCGCCGCTGCATTTGGAATTTCTGGAGCAGGATCACTTCCAGGCTCTTGTACTCAAAGAATGGCAATGCCCTAGCAAACTTCCAGGGGTTCCAGGGGACTGGGATTGGAAATACCCCTTCCCCCCCTGATGTGGTTAACTGCTGGTCATCACCTCCCGTGGTGGATGCACCGATCATTGGGGTCCTTAACCCCCCCCCCCCTTTATTGCGGCCCCTAGTTATCGTACCCTTCGGGATGCTCAGGACCGGCGCATTGATAGACTGGCTTCCCACGCCTTTTCTTGTGCAGGGACGACTCTGCGCCCGGTCTGTGCCGCGGCCATTGCTGCGGTGGCCACTAGGACCCTCATCAGAAAGCTGATTGGTCATCAACCGGAGGATCTCCCCTGGGAGGTGTTTAATGCACTCTCCAGTTGTGATGTATTTGTAAGGTTTATCCTTTTGGCACTGGATGACACCATCAGCATGTGCGCTAGAGCTTCTGCCCTTGCCGTGGCTATACGCCGACTGGTCTGGCTGCGGCAGTGGGGTGTTGATGATGCTACGAAAAAGATTCTTACTGGGCTTCCCTTTAGAGGGCGACGCCTATTCGGGGCCCGTCTGGACCTGTTTGGAAAAAAGGGCAAAACTCCCCTTTACAGAAGGCGGCCCCGGCCTTCTCAAGGCAGGGGCACCCCTCCACCCCCCTATGTTAGCGTCAAAACAGAACCAGTGGTATCCTTCCAGCTTTTTGGTATAGATCCCTACCCCAGGAGTGGCAGACAACGTCCTGGTCCCTCCGGCAGGACTAAGTCCAAGCCTGCTACAAACCCCCCCCCCCCCCCCCCCCAAGCATGATGGCAGCACCTTGCCCCTATCAGGAGGCTGCATGCCTCGTTCAGATGGAGTCAGGAGGAAGTTTCCTCTGGATGCAGGATAATGTCTGCTGGGCGGCCCCTTCCCGAGCTATTCAGGATGCTTCTGGTCCCTGTCTCTCTTCTTGTGTGGGAGCAGGTCACGCGCGATCTGCGAGGTCTGGGGTCACCTGCTGGTTGCCCTTGACAGGGGCCTCTACACTAACCTTTCCACATTCCTCCAAACGGATGAGACACTGTCTATTATGGCCTTCCATAGGTGAGGCAACTTACATTCACAGGCGGTTTTACTGCATGGTTCCTCTGAGTTGGGCCGCCTGTGCCCTGTGGGTAGGGTCCTAAAATGCTTATTTCATGGCCATTGTGCCTTCCGGGCTCCAAGGACCTTGCAGGTTAGTTGTTGGTGCTCTAACACTGCTGCTGTGGGCTTATTATCTGGCCTTGGTTCTGCTCCCGGAGTGATCGCCTAGGCGATGACAGGGGGTGATATCTCTACTGAGACCTAGGGGGCGTCCGTGCGAGGAACTGCCGGGCCGTCCCTCTTTGCTTCCCAATTCCTGCGTCAGACCGAGTTGTTACTCTGTTGGTGGTGTCCTTTGAGAGTCTTTGGATGGGTGCTCAATCACCTCAATTCCTCCTTTTCCCTAGGGGTATCTCCGTTCCTAGGGTTGGACCTGGATTCGGTTCAGACAGGAACCTACCTCCTTGCCTATACTTGGACAATCTGGTTGCATGGGCTCGGTCCCTCTTGCGGTTTCCGTCTATTCACCAGGCTGGATTGTAGCTGGTGGGCCTGTTGGTGGCTGTTCTAAGGTTGTCCCTTGTGCTCAGAGCCCTTGGGCTCTTCTGCTACTCTTATTGTAAATGCTGGACTGGGTTCCAGCTTCCCTGGAGATGGGTCTGTGTACCCTTCCACCTTGGCACGGAGGTTTCCCCTGAGACTGTTGTACTAGGGGTACCAGTCAGGGGGCCCCCCCCTTCCATTGCGTCTTCCTGCATTTGGATATAAATCTATCAGGTCGAAGGAAGGGGGGACTTTTTTCTTCTAAATCCCCCTGTGGTTCAGGGGGAGGTGGGACCTTTAGGGGCTCATCCACCTGTCTACTTTGAAGCAGCAGGCCTTCAGGTTGGCTCTATATTGCTGGACTCCTCCCTTTCGGGATCAGGCTATTTGGGGGCCCCTGGGTCTGCCTGACGACCGTGGCCTGTACTACTTATCTGTGTGGGCTAGGAAGCAGGATGATCCCCCTGGAGGGTATCTGATCCTGATTCGGTGTAGGACAGCGTTCCCTGCATATCTAAGATAGTCACTCCTTGGAGGTCCTTCTGCGATGTGCTTGTTCTTAGGTCCATGTGATTCGTCTAGTGTGGATCTTTCTGGGCCCGTCCCTATTTTGGGTCCTAGGCCCTTGTTTCCCTGTCTGATTGTTCTGACTTTGGTCTCGAGGCTTCATATCTTCATGCTGAACATTCTGTTCCATATGTCTTAACTTCCTTCACCCTGCTTGACAGGTTTCGGTGCTGGTTGCTCTGGAAGGGGGAACCTGTGATACTGACGGCCCTTGGGTGGCCTAGTGTATTGTGGTTTGCAGATGTGGTTCTGTTGACAGCGGACCTGTACGTCCTGTCAGGAGTGTTGGCCTGTTCACTCGGGCTCCCCGTCTCTATTTTACCCCTATCTTCAGACTCTGGTCTGGATGGTCTGACGGTTGGTTCATCCACCTGGATGGAAGTGGGTGTACCTTTTTGAGTGTCGGTGACTTTTGGAAGATGAGGTTTTTGGCTTCTTTTGCCTCTTCTTCCGTCTATTGTGGGGTATTGTTTACCCATATTGATTTGGGTTGAGTTTTTGGCTCTCCCCTGTGGGATGGAGATATATATATTAATAATAATAATAATAATAATAATAATAATAATAATAATAATAATAGATATTATTAATTATTATTATTAACTATGCATTACTCCTACCGCGTGCTGGCTTCCGTCGGCGTCTGCTTCAGCGTTGGTGGGGTCCGTGGGAGCTCAGCTGAATGCTGCTGCCGCTGTCCCTGTAATTAAAACTGATCCCACGCTAGCCGCGCCGGTTGTTTTTCCGGTTTCCGGATTCTGCCGACAACCGGAAGAAGACGTGAATGACGTCACCGCCACACCTCTGCATTTGAAAAAATGGAGGAAAATATTTTGCAAATAGCGAACTTTTTCCCAAAACCACAACCTTTCTCCCCAGCATGCCTGCTTCCAAAACGGAACAGGATTTAAAACAGGGAATTTTTCACTATCTGTGTTATTCCCATTAGACTGGATGCACCTGGGGCTATATGCCTCATAGTCTCCAACAGGGTCTCCTGTGGGTTATACCTGGTGCAGCTGGCTAACTCCAAACTATGGAGGGTATAAAAACAATAAATTAAAACAATAAAATGGCCGTTGCACTAAAAACATCAGCACACACTCTGTCCCAAGGTTTCCCAGGGAGGAAACGCAAAGAACTGAAGTGGGGAGGAAGGGGTGGGGCATTTAAACTCTGTTCCTGTTTTGTTTCCTCCCAGGGGGTGGAGCATGATATCTCCACGTGGTCAAGCTGAAGGATGACTTGGAAAAACAAATCGGTGGTCCCTGCGCCACCCTCTTTGCTCTGCCCACCCATTCACTTGAATTGGATCGGCCGATCATCTTCTCTGGATTTCTCCCTAGTTATGTGGAATAGGTTATGTGGAATTTGGTTTATCCGAAAACATATCTGCACCCGTTTTGTTGCTGAAGCAAAGCAATGTGGTCCAGATGTCCCGTCTGCACCTAACCTATCCCCTGCAGTGGAATAAACAAATGATCATCTTTTCTGCAGGGGGCAAGTTAAAGCTGCGCTTTGCTCAGTTTGCTCAGACAGGGCAGAGCTGGGGTCAGGAAAAGGACCGCAATCCCAGAATGCAGAGCGGCACAGTCAGAAGACACTTCCTGTCTGCAGGTAGCCTGAGACTCCATGGGTCACTATCTTAGATATGTACTTGTTACATATACTGTAGTAACGGCTCTGATGTACGAGTAGCACATTGTAGAACGTTATATTTCTCTGCTCTAGTTTCAGCTTGGATAGTTTGGTACACTTTGCTGCAATGCTTTGCCTTTGTGTACTAAAAACTTGTCATTCTTTTTGTTTAGGAGAACACATCCTGGAGTGAAGATCTGGATGGCCGTGGCAGAGAGACTTCAAGGGATTTTGCAAAGGTAATACTGTTCAGGAACGCAATATGCAAAGAGCCTAACGCCCAGCAGACTGTTCCAGTATTGTACGCAGCCCACAAAACTCTTGGCTTTATTCAGAGGTCAAAAAATGTGCTTGGCTTGCCTTCGGCGGTTTCTGTTTAATTTATTGCGGTATTCAGACTTATACACTATTCTTAGTATACAGTACGCCCTGCTCCAAATCTAATGCTTACACTTGGGATATACTCCGCCAGATGGCGCTGGACTGCAGAGACATCGTAAATAGGCTCCTCCCGGCCCCTCAAATACCCAGGGACCTCTCACAAACCCCCAGAATTTCTCTGCAGTCTGGCTGCGAAGGACGAGAAATGGCTCTCTACTCGCAGGTGAGCGGGGCTATTAGCCCGCGGCCCTGTAGGACTATTCCCACCCGTTCCACTAGTAATATGCCTCCCAGCTTTGGCTGCGCTGGTCGGGTGAAGGTAGGCAGCACCGCTGTTAGGTGCTGAGGAGCGCTGCTCCACCACAATCCCTCACCAAAGGGTAGGTGGTTCAGGCTTATGGTGAGCCTCTATGGGATGCCCCTCCCACACTAGTGCCCCTGCCTGTCGGGCCCTGTTTAAGTGGCCGCTGTCCTCCCTTGTAGCCTTCAGGGGAAAAGAGGGGGGGGGGTGTAAATATGTATGCTATGCATTCTGTGTTTTACACTTTTTTCCGTTGTTTAGTCTTGTGTCGGCCGCCGCGCTGGCTTGTCTTTATTATCTTTTAAAATTGCCGCCGCTGCGCGCTGACTTTGTTCCGCGCTTGGCTGCGGCATTACCTCAGGCGCTGGTGTGCCATCATTGGCTGCTTGCACGTTCTCGGCTCCGCGCTCTTCGGGGGGCGGGGCCCGTCTATGGCGCGCTCCGCGTCATCGCTGATACCGGCCCACCCCTCGAGGTATACCGACGCCATCTTTATTCTGCTTGGTTGGCCTATGCACGACTGACTCCTACCTACCGCGGTCCGTAAGTGCCCTCGCGGGCGGCCTTATATCTTTCACTTTTATTACTGTGTGCTTACAGGTCTTGTCTGCTTATGTTTTTCAGGCGGGGTGAACCCTTTTGGCTTCTCCCGGCCCTGTATTAGTATATAACTTGTAGGCTTTGTAAAAATAATGCTCCCACTTCCCTAGCGAGTTATTGGTCATCCGGGGTTGCTATATAGCGTTATTCCTTATCGGCGTATAGCTCCGCTATAATCACCATATGGAGGCATCCCAGGATAATGTGACCGGGGTCCCTTCGGGACAAGACCGGCTGTGTGTACCCTGTGCTGAGCAGGTGCTTGCATTGCAATCTGGCCTGCCAGTGGCTGCACCTCGTTTCACTTCACCTACTCCCCCCAAGCTTAAACCTCACTCCTGCTGAGTTGCATACTAGTGCAACCTAGCCTGATGTGTCTTCTAGACTGGCTACTGTTGAGCAGTTGATTGCTAAGTCTTTAGCGCGTAAGGCCCCTGCTAAGAAGCGGCACTTGACGCCTAATGTCACTGTTTTCCCTATGGGAACTGAGGAGTTTTTTGTGGCTATACCCCGTCTGATGAAGGGGAGCTCTTTTCTGATTCAGGCTCATCTGATGAGAGACCAAGGGGTCATAACGATTCTGGCTCTGACCCCTAGGTCCCGGATGACACTGACAGATTATTGACCCAGATTTTTGAGGTTCTGTCCATCTCTCTCCCTGTTGTGACTCCCAGGCAAAGAGCGGAGCTTTTCCATACAGCAAAATAATGTTTGGAATTTCCCGAGCAGGCACATTTCCATAACCTTGTGCTCAAGGAATGGGAGCGCCCCAGTAAACTTCCTGGGGTTCCAAAAAGTTGGGATAGGAAGTATCCCTTTCCGGCTGAGGTGGATGCCCCGATCCTAGGGCTATCTAACACCTCTGTCATGCATTCTCCTGACTCTACTACCCTGCGGGATGCTGAGGACAGGCGCATTGACCAGGTGGCATCCCACGCCTTTGCATGTGCAGGGACGGTGCTGCGCCCAGTCTGTGCCTCTGCCATTACTGCTGTGGCCACTAGAACCCTTATCAGAAATATGCTTGATAGTGCCCCTGATGATTTGCCTTGTGAGGTGTTTGATGCACTCTCCAGTTGTGATGCTTTTGTAAATATTCTAAGTGTGCCATACACTCCACTTCATGACATCTGGGTAATCTCCAGTAGAGGGCGAACTTCTGCAGAGATTAATATGCTCGCGCCCGGCCGTCTATTGTCCCCCATTACTGCCAGGACCCTTTCTAAATTGCCGCTATATTGAGGCTCCCAGCTTAGGCTGTGGGTCCTGGTGAAGGTAGGAGCACCCTATGGGTGCAGAAGGAGCACTGCTCCACCGTGAGACCTCACTATGGGGTAGGCGGTTATCCAGGTTTCTTGGTGATCCTGGTGTGGGATGCCCCGTCCCTCTATGCCTATGGCCGGATTCTGGCAGGGTTCCCCCCCCTTCCGGGTCCCTTATTCCCCTCCAGGGGGGGTGGGGGTTGCCTGGCCGTTATTTCGTTTTTCCCAGCTTATGCCCCTGTGTGTGTTGGTGTGTTTTACACTGTGTGTGTGAATGTGACATATGGGGAGTGTTTTTACGGGCATGTCAGGGCTGTGACAGCCTGGGGGAGCTTCTCTCCCTCAGGCTGCGTTCGGGAAAGAAGGGGGCGGGGCTACCGCGGCCACGCCGAGAGCCCGGCCCCGCCCCCTTCTTTGAGCGATTTCTGTGCTTGTTTCTAGGGATCTGCGTTGCTGGGAGGGGGCGTGGCCTCGGCAAGCGCGCGTTCTGCGCTGGCCCGCCCTCCCCCTGCTCTCCCTCTTTTGGCATGAGGCTTCATGGAGGCCATCTTTTATCAGGATCTGTGTGGTAAGGGCCGGAGGGCCACTTCCTTAGCTTGTGTGTGGGGGCTCCTCTCTAGCGGGGGCCCCCACTGGTCGCGAGCATGTGTGTGTTTCTCGCATGTCTGGCTGGGATACAGATATATATATATATATTATAGTGACTGCAAGATCAAATGCTGTTGTCTTATATACTGTAAGGTTATTGCCATATTTATTCAGCACTGCATTTATGTTGCCTGTTTTTTGTGTGTTAGATTGCCCTGTATATGTGCATATTTAGGGGTCCCTCCTGGTCCTGGGGTCCCTAGTGTAAAATTGTCCACCTAAAATCCTCCCACTGGGACTTTTAAGGGGCATCCCGGGTTGCTTATGCGTAAATTCCCTGCGGTCTTGCGACTGACCACAAAAATTCACCGTATGGAGGCTCCGCAGGATACTGGGCTCGGGATCCTTCTGGGACAATCCGGGCCCGGGTGTGGGGTATCCCTTACGGGGGAGAATGTGCTGATCTGTATACCATGCGCACAAAAGGCCATAACGCGGCAGTCTGGTACCCAGCCTTCTGGGTTGGCTCCTCCCGTTTCATTGCCTTCCCCTCCCCACCTTGTACGTTCCCCAAGTGACATTGGTACCAGTGGGGAGTCGCTTTCTGATGTTTGGGCTAGGTTGGCCAGCATAGAGAAATTTCTTGCTAGCACTGTGGGCAAGAAGGCCCAGGCTAAAAAGAGACATTTGTCGTCGGCCCAGCCTGTGTGGGATGGTGACGACGATTCCACTGATTTGTCAGATTATTCCCCGTTAGAGGAGGGGGAATTGTATCCGGAAACAGAGGCTGACTATGTTCAGTCTGGGAATGCTAATGCCGGCAGGCGCTGGGGGATGCCGTAGATACGGCCACTGTTTTGTCACATTTATTGGAGGTGTTGGATATTGAACCGCCTGAGGCGCCCCTCTCAAAAAGGGGGGAATTTTTGGGGGCCTGCAAGCCAATCTGGAATTCCCTACCCAGGATCATTTTGATGCGCTGATCCTTAGAGAATGGGAGAGGCCCAGTCGGCTTCCTGGTCTGCCTCAGGGATGGGATAAGAAGTATCCTTTTCCGGTGGAGGCGGTTAAGCGCTGGTCTTCTCCTCCCGAGGTCGACGCACCAGTTTTAGGTTTGACCAACTCTTCTATGCTGAACACCCCTGACGCTACTTCCCTTAAGAATGGCGAGGATAAGGGTCTTGATCAGATGGCGTGCCACGCATTTGCCAACGTGGGCTCGGCCCTGCGGCCTGTTAGTGCATCTGCCCTGGTTTCGCTTGCTACCAGGTCTCTTATCAGGGACTGGCTGAATAACACGCAGTTTGATCCAGCTGGCGCTGAGTTCGCTATCCTTAAGAAATGCAAATTGTTCATGGATTTTGTCATGGCTGCGATGGAAGATTCTATTGTCGTGTGTAGTAGGACTTCAGCCTTACTGGTGGCTGCGCAGATTGGTCTGGCTCCGCCAGTGGACAGCGGAGCCAAGAAGTCGCTCACAGCTCTCCCCTTCTTGGGTTCGCGGCTGTTTGGATGCTGTTGCTAAAGGAGGTAAGTTGCCTCAGCGGAGGAAACAGCGCCGCCACTTTCGGGGGGCGGGCTCGTTCACACCTTCCTTTCGAGGGGCCAGAGCGGTTAGGGGTTTGGCCTTCTCGGGTGTCAGGGGCTCGTCCTGGAACAGAAGCAGAGGTCGGGCATGTCCCGTGACTGCCTGGGGTCTCCGGGTACAAACTGGAGTTCGAGTACTGGCCGCCCCCAAGATTCTTAAGGTCTCGGTGCCCTCTGACCCTCAGGCTGCACAGGGGCTCCTGTTAGCAGTAAGAAACCTTCTGGCATGGGGGTTATATGCCCAGTGCCTCTGTCGGAGAGAGGCAGGGGTTACTACTCCAAGCTTTTCACGGTTCCCAAAAAGGAGGCTTCGGTGAGACCCATTCTAGATCTCAAGGTTCTCAACAGATTTATCAGAGCCAAAAAGTTCCGCATGGAGACTCTGCACTCGGCTATCAATTCCCTTCGCCAAGGGGATTTTATGACATCCATAGACATCAAGGATGCGTATCTGCATGTTCCGATTTTTCAGGCACATCAGAGATTCCTCCGGTTTGCGGTGGAGGATCAACATGACCTCGGCGCCGAGGGTCTTCACCAAGGTCTTGGCGGGCATAATGGCTCTGCTCAGATCTCGGGGCATTCGCATTGTGCCTTATCTGGACGATCTGTTGATATCAGCTTCTTCCCTCCATCAGGCGGAGCTGGACACCCACCAGGTGGTGTCGACCCTGGAAAGGTTCGGGTGGGTGATCAACCGCACCAAGTCTTCTCTCTCCCCGTCTCGTGTGATTTCATTTCTGGGTATGAATCTGGATACCATTCGGGCCAGAGTGTTTCTGCCCCAGACCAAGGTGCAGGGGATCCAGGACCTGATCCGCCTTCTTCTGGCCAGTCCTTGTCCCTCTATCCGACAGGTGGGTTTGATGGTATCCTCCTTCGAGGCAGTGCCGTTTGCACAATTTCACATGAGATCTCTTCAACTTCACCTATTGACGTATTGGGACAGGTGCCCACAGTCATTGGATCAACCTTTCAGGATGTCTCCCAGGGTTCGGCAGTCCTTTCCGTGGTGACCAGCCAGCCAGCCTGTCGGGCTGGGGAGGTTATTGGAAGAGTCATCAGTTCAGCAGGGTGTGGTGTCCCCAGGAGGCTCACACCCCCATCAATGTCTTGGAGCTCTTAGCCATTCGACTGGTTCTGGCTCGGCTGACCCCACATTTACGGGGTCTTCCGGTTCAGGTTCGTTCAGACAACCGAATGGCAGTAGCTTACATAAATCATCAAGGAGGGACTCGCAGCAGGAGTGCCCTCAGGGAAGTCTCTCTGATCCTGCACTGGGCGGAGAGCAATGTTCCTTGCCTTTCGGCAGTCTACATTCCGGGAGTGGAGAACACGGAGGCGGATTCTCTGATCAGGGGATCCTCTCGCCACGGAGAGTGGTCTCTCTCAACCCCGAGGTTTTTCTGGATCTTTGCCGCAAGTGGGGGACTCCGGAGGTGGATCTCTTTTCCTCGAGGCTCCGCCCGGTGTGCGCCTTAGCCATCACGGCGGTGGTGCTCAGGACGGTGGTAAAAACTGCCCTGGAAGGGGCGGATGACTTGCCCTTGGAGGCGGCTAACGCTCTGGCCACCTTTGAGACCTTTGTGAATTATATCCTATCTGCATCGGACGATGCTATTAAGCTGAGCGCTAGATCTTCTGCTCTGGTGGTGGCGGCCATATGCCGCGCGATCTGGTTACGCCAGTGGGCTGCTGACAACGTCGCCAAGAAGGCCCTTACGGGGCTTCCATTTAAAGGACTGCGCCTGTTTGGAGAAAGATTAGATATCTTTGCCAAGGGTGGCAAGTTGCCCCAGCGCAAGCATCAGATTCGGCCCTTTCGTGGTCCAAGCTCCCATTCTACCCCCTACCGTGGGATCAAGCAGGGTAGAGGGGTGTCCTTCTCTGGGTCTCGCGCAGAGCCCTGGAACAAGAACAGAGGACGCCGTCCTGGCTCCTCCTGGGGGCCCAAGCCCAAAGCCCCCCCCCCAAGACCCCCCAAGCATGAAGGGGTGCTCTCGCTCGTCAGGCTGGGGGACGTCTACAGCACTTCGAGCATGTCTGGAGACGCCTTGTCCCTGACCGGTGGATTCAGGAGGTAGTCTCCTCCGGTTACGTCGGCTCCCAGGGTCTTCAAGGTGCTGGCAGGGGTGATGTCTCTCTTATGACTAGAGGGCATACGCATTTTTGCCCTACGTGGACGATATACTCATCACCTCTCGGTCTCTGCGGCAGGCAGAGCTGGACACTCGGTTGGTGGTGTCCACCCTGGAGTCCTTCGGCTGAAGTCCTCCCTGTCCCCCTCTTCAGTGACCCCGTTTCTGGGGATTATTCTGGACTCGGTTCAGTCAAGGATATTCCTTCCTCCGCAGAAGGTGGAAGCGCTGACAATGCAGGCGAGGTCCCTGCTCGCGAACCCTCATCCCTCCATCCGGCAGGGAATGCAGTTGGTGGGCTCGATGGTGGCAAGCTTCGAGGCGGTGCCCTTTGCCCAGTTTCACTTGAGAATCCTACAGCTTCACCTTCTGTCAGTATGGAACAAGGACCCAGCGTCCTTGGACGACTGCTGGGTGATTCCCCCCTCGGTCAGACAATCCCTTGCGTGGTGGTTGGACCACAGGAACTTGACAAGGGGCAGATCCTTCCTGGCTCCCTCTTGGGAGACGGTCACAACGGATGCCAGTCTTTCGGGCTGGGGGGGATTCTGGAAGTCCCTGCGCTTCCAGGGGAGGTGGGGCCCTCAGGAGGCCCATCTTCCTATCAATGTCCTGGAACTCAGGGTGGTCCGGTTGGTGCTGGAACGATTGATCCAGCACCTGCAGGGGCTGGCGGTTCAAGTACGCTCAGACAACAGGACGGCGGTTGCCTACATCAATCATCAGGGAGGAACCCGGAGCAAGGGTGCTCTCCAGGAAGTGTCTCTGATTCTAACATGGGCAGAGACCAATGTACAATGCATATCGGCTGTCTACATTCCGGGGACGGAGAATCTGCTTGCAGATGCTCTGAGCAGGGGGTCGTCCCGTCAGGGGGAATGGTCCCTCTGCGACAGGGTATTTCAGTCCCTGTGTCACCGTTGGGGTGTGCCAGACGTGGATCTCTTTGCGTCACGTCACAATCACAAGCTACCGAGCTTTGTATCCCTGTCTCAGGATCCTCTGGCTCTGGCCACGGATGCCCTATGTCTTGGAAGGAGTTTCGGCTCCTGTATGTGTTTCCACCAATTCCCCTTCTGGGCAGAGTGCTGCGCAAGATCGCTGTGGAAGGGGTACCCGCGATTCTGGTGGCCCCAAGGTGGCCAAGAAGAGTGTGGTTCGCAGATGTGGTTCAAATGGCAGTAGATCAGTACGATCTGCCAAGGTTGCCAGACCTTCTGACTCAAGGGTCTCTACGCCATCCCAATTTACTAACGCTGGCTTTGACGGCTTGGCTATTGAAACCTCCATCTTGATGGAAAAGGGTTTGTCTGCATCTGTTGTGGCTACTATGGTGCAAGCCAGGAAGAAGACTTCTGCCGCCATCTATTATAGAGTATGGCGTGCTTACATTGACTGGTGTGAATCCAGTTCTCTTCCCTGCCGAGAATTCTTAGTATCCAGGGTGCTGGAGTTTTTACAACATGGTCTAGACTTGGGTCTTAAGCTTAGTACCTTGAAGGGCCAGGTTTCGGCCCTGTCTATCTTCTTTCAGAAGACCTTTGCCCAGCACTCTCTTATCAAGACCTTCTTTCAAGGGGTCACTCATGTGCGCCCTCCTCGGAAACCTATGGTTCCTGTTTTGGATTTGAATTTGGTTTTGTCGGCCCTGCAGGGGGCTCCCTTTGAGCCTATTCATGAGGCCGCTCTCGCTGTGCTCACGCTCAAGGTTGTCTTCCTGGTAGTCATTACTTCGGTTAACCGTGTTTCTGAGTTGGCTGCTTTGTCCATTCAGCCTCCCTACTTTGAGAGACACCGGGATAAGGTGGTGTTTCGCTTCAAGCCAGACTTTCTGCCTAAGGTTGTGTCTGCATTTCATTTGAATCAAGATATTGTACTTCCCTCCTTGTTCCCTAATCCTAGTAACCCTAAGGAAAGGGTTTTGCATTCCTTGGATGTGGTCAGGTGTGTCAAATCTTAACTGGTTACCACTCAGGCCTTTAGAAAGACGGATGCTCTCTTCGTTGTGCCTCATGGGCCTAGGAAGGGTTTGGCTCCCGCCAAGTCTACCATCAGTAAATTGATTCGTCAGGCTGTTCTTCAAGCCTATACTGCCAAGGGGAAGACTCCTCCCTTTCGTCTTACTGCTCATTCTACTAGAGCTGTTGTGGCTTCTTGGGCTTTTCAGCACCATGCCTCTGTGGAGCAAGTTTGCAAGGCCGCTACTTGGTCTTCTGTACATACCTTTACAAAGTTTTACAAGGTTGATGTTCGGGCCTCAGCTGACGCTGTGTTTGGCGGCAAGGTTCTGCAGGCGGCAGTAGTTTAGACTGCTTGCTGTTGCCTTCTGTTGGGGATCCCACCCTTCTTTGTAGACACTGCTATTGGATGTCCCACATGGTATTACTACTACTGGAGCAGGACGTGCTGTATGCTTAGAATAATACAACTCTGTGAAGTACTCACCTGTAGAGTTGGCAGCACGTCCTGCTCCACCCCACCCTGTTTTCACCTTGTTCTGGATCCCCTGTTGGAGATTGTTATCTTTGATATTTTTTTGCCAGTTTTGGGTGGTTGTTTCTCCTGGCCTCTCTTTCTCACTGCTTTTCAATGCTGGGGATTTGTGGGAGGTCCCTTGGTATATGTAGGGCCGGGAGGAGCTTGTTTTGTCTGCAGTGCACGGCGGCGGAGGATTACCCACATGTTATTAATACTACTGGAGCAGGACGTGCTGTATGCGTATAATACCAACTCTACAGGTGAGTACTTCAGAGTTGTATTTTTGTCCTCACACCATCAGAATGTGTGCCAGAACTTCTGCCCTTGTGGTGGCTATACGCCGCTCGGTTTGGCTGCGCCAGTGGGCTGCTGCCAAGAAGGCCCTCACTGGGTTTCCCTTTAAAGGACTGCGCCTGTTTGGGGACCGCCTGGACCTTTTTGCTAAGGGAGGCAGGTTACCCCAGCGCAGGCGGCAATCTCAGCCCTTTCGGGGTCAGGGTTCCTTCTCCTCCCCTTACCGTGGTGCAAGACAGGGAAGGGGGATTTCCTTTCCTGGGGCCCCGGGGGGATTTCTGGGGTAGAGGCAGGGGACGTGGACGTCCTGGCTCCTAAAGCAAAATCCTCTCCCAAGCCCCCTCAGGCATGATGGGGCGCCCTCACCCATTCGGGTGGGGGGATGGCTGCAGCACTTCGCTCACATCTGGAGGCTTCATGTCTCAGACCGGTGGATTCAGGAGGTAGTGTCCTCAGGTTACAAGTTGGAGCTGCCGATCGCCCTCCAAGATTCATCAGATCCCGGATTCCTCAGGACCCTGTGTCAGCTCAGGAGCTAGTGCAAGCAGTGCAAGGCCTCCTGGAGCTGGGGGTCATCTGCCAGGTCCCCTTAAGAGAAAAAGGCAAGGGCTTTTATTCCAACCTATTCACAGTACCCAAAAAAGATGGTTCAGTCAGGCCCATCCTGGACTTGAAGATACTCAACAAATTTGTCAGGGGCAGGCGCTTTCGCATGGAAACTCTGCGCTCTGCCATCAGTTCCCTGCGCCAAGGGGATTTCATGACTTCTGTGGACATCAAAGATGCTTATCTTCATATTCCTGTGTTTCCAGGTCATCAAAGGTTCGCTCTGATGGATCAACACTACCAGTTTGTGGCCTTGCCCTTCGCCTCACTTCAGCTCCCAGGGTGTTCACCAAGGTGCTGGCTGGCGTGATGTCTCTGCTCAGATGTCAGGGCGTCCGCGTGCTTCCCTATCTGGACAACATTCTCATCACTTCCCAGTCTCTACATCAGGCAGAGTTGGACACTCAGCTGGTGGTGTCCACTCTGGAGTCATTTGGATGGGTGATCAACCACCCCAAGTCCTCACTGTCCCCTTCCTTGGTAGCTCCATTCCTAGGAATGAATCTGGATACAGTTCAGGCAAAGATCTTCCTTCCTCAACAGAAGGTGGACAGTCTGATTGCACAGGCTCAGTCCCTCCTAGCTTGTCCCCATCCCTCCATCAGGCAGGGGATGCAGCTGGTGGGCCTGATGGTGGCATGCTTCGAAGCAGTCCCTTATGCTCAGTTCCACTTGAGGCCCCTGCAACTTCACCTATTGTCAGTCTGGGACAAGGACCCAGAGTCCCTGGACAGGGTCTGTGTGCTCTTCCCCCGGGTCAGGAGGTCCCTCTCGTGGTGGATGGGCTCAAGGAACCTGTTGGGGGGCAGATCCTTTCTTGCCCCTTCCTGGGAGACGGTCACCATGGATGCCAGTCTGTCAGGTTGGGGGTGGTTTCTGGAAGTCCCTGCGGTTCCAGGGGAGGTGGGGCCCTCAGGAGGCCCACACACCTATCAATGTCTTGGAACTGCGGGCGATCAGGCTAGTTCTGGCTCACTTGACTACTCACCTTCGGGGCCTGCCTGTTCAGGTGCGCTCGGACAACCAGACTGCAGTTGCCTACATCAATATCGGGGAGGGACCTGGAGCAAGGGGGCCCTCCAGGAAGCATCTTTGATCCTGACTTGGATGGAGGCCAATGTCCCCTGCATATTAGCTGTGTACATCCCGGGGGTGGAAAATCACCTGGCGGACTCTCTGAGCAGGGGGACCTCTTGCCAGGGAGAATGGTCCCTATGCAGCAGGGTGTTTCAATCTGTGTCTCCGTTGGGGCCAACCAGATGTGGATCTGTTTGAGTCCCGCCACAATCACAAGCTCCCAGCCTTTGTCTCTCTGTCCCAGGATCCTCTGGCCTTGACCTCGGATGCGCTAGCAATGTCATGGCAGGACTTTCAGTTCCTGTATGTCTTCCCTCCAATCCCCCTGCTGGGCAGGGTTCTGCGCAAGATTGCTCTGGAAAGGGTGCCAGCAATTCTGGTGGCCCCCAGGTGGCCAAGAAGAGTGTGGTCAAGAAGAGTGTGGTTCGCAGACGTGGTACATCTGGCGGTAGATCAGTACCTTCTGCCCTTGGTGTCAGATCTGCTCACTCAGGGCTCGCTACGCCATCCCAATTTACAAACTCTGGCTTTGACGCCTTGGCTGCTGAAACCTCCATCTTGATGGAGAAGGGGCTGTCTTCCTCAGTTGTGGATACTTTGATTAAAGCTAGGAAGAAGTCTTCCTCTTCCATTTATTACAGGGTTTGGCGTGCCTACATTGACTGGTGTGAGTCTAAGTCTCTTCCCTGTCGTGTCTTCTCTATTCCCAAGATTCTGGAGTTCCTGCAGCATGGGGCTCCAGCTCAGTACTCTGAAGGGTCAGGTTTCTGCCCTGGCTATTTTCTTCCAGAAGTCCTTTGCTCAGCACCCTCTGATCAGAACTTTTTTCCAGGGGGTCACCCATGTGCACCCCCCACGTAAGCCTTTGGTGCCTGTTGGTTCTGTGAGCCTTGCAGGGTGCTCCCTTTGAACCTGTGCAGGATACTGCCTTGGCCATTCTTACGCTCAAGGTTGTATTTCTGGTGGCTATCACTTCTGTCAGGCGTGTGTCTGAGTTGGCGGCGCTTTCCATTCAGCCCCCTTACTATGAGACACACCAGGACAAGGTGGTGTTTCGTTTCAAACCTGACTTTCTGCCTAAGGTAGTGTCTGCCTTTCATTTGAATTAGGATATTGTTCTTCCTTCTTAGTGCCCTAATCCTAGCAATGCTAAGGAGAGGGTTTTGCACTCTTTGGATGTGGTTAGGTGTCTGAAGTACTATCTGGTGGCTACTGCACCTTTCAGGAAAACCGATGCTCTTTTTGTGGTCCCTTCTGGTCCTAGGAAGGGTTTTGCTCCTGCCAAGTCTACTATCAGCAAGTGGATTCGTCAGGCTGTGATGCAGGCCTACTCTGCTTTGCCTTACTGCTCATTCCACTTGTGCTATTGGTGCCTCTTGGGCTTTTCAGCACCAGGCTTCTGTTGAACAAGTTTGCAAGGCCGCTACTTGGTCTTCTGTTCATACCTTTTCAAAGTTTTACAAGGTTGATGTTAGGGCCTCAGCTGATGCTGCTTTTGGCCGTAAGGTTCTGCAGGCGGCAGTGGTTTAAACTGTCTGCTGCTGATTTTTATTGGGGATCCCACCCTACTTTATGGACACTGCTATTGGATGTCCCAAGTGTAAGTATTAGATTTGGAGCAGGACGTACTGTATACTAAGAATAATACAATTCTGTGATTACTCACCTGTAGAATTGGTATTATGAGTATACAGTACATCCTGCTCCAACCCACCCTTGGTTTGCATTTTCTTGGATCCCCTGTATTTTGATTATCATTGTTATAGTTGATTGGATTGTTTAATTATCCCGGCTTCTCGTGAACTGCTTTTCAATGCTGGGGGTTTGTGGGAGGTCCCTGGGTATTTGAGGGGCTGGGAGGAGCCTATTTTCGATGTCTCTGCAGTCCAGCGCCATCTGGTGGAGTATATCGCAAGTGTAAGTATTAGATTTGGAGCAGGACGTACTGTATACTCATAATACCAATTCTACAGGTGAGTAATCACAGAATTGTATTTTTATTATCAGATAAAGTCCTCTTTCGATTGAATTTTTGAAATTGTATATTTTTTTTTTTTGTGGCAAAATGTGGGCTGAGCTGATCTAACTTTTTCTAGTGTTAGCAAATGTTTTTATGGAAGTAGTTTTCACTATCTGCAATCTGTTGCTATTGGCAATGTACACAAATTGCAAACGTGTACTTTGCCAATAGCAACATATTGCAGATAGTTGCATGAGCTCCCTCACCTCAGCAGTGGCCGTAGCAGCAGTGTTCTATGTGTACATGACTCCCTTCTCTCTTCTTGGTGTACGTTGCCAATAGCAGTGGATTGAAGATGGTTAAGATTACTTCCATAACACCCACTTTCTAACACATGAAAAAATACTAGATCAGCTCAGCACCTTGAGGGACATCCTTTTGGCAAAAATTCAGCGAAAGTTTACTCTCATAAACCGGATAGAAAGATTTACCTGTAGGTACTTATTACTTACATATTTAGCACTTTTCTGCCAGTAAGTTGTGCCGAGTGAGTGCACATATAATGAAACCTACTGTGAAGAGTTGTCTACATAAATTAGTCACATACCCAGCCTTTCTATTCTTGGATGCTTTGGTCTAATCCCATCATGTGCTATGTAATTTGGTCTCCTTATCACTGAAATGTAATAAAGCTTACCTACCCCAACCTGCTGTTATCCTTTCAGTTCAGCACTGGCTTTTGCATATTCTTTTTTGCGAAAGCACTAGTTCCTATCCAGCATGCCTATGTGTGGTTAGTTTACATGCAGACATAGAAGTGGTTTTAGTTTGCATATTCCAGAAATCTCTAAATGAGATGAATGTGTCATAAACAGTGTGTCTATGTATTTGTATATGGCAGTTGTATTGATCTGCTAATGCATTGAAGTGAAAGTCCACTTTTATGGACTTTCCTGAACAATCCATGAATCGGGGTGGCCTAGGGGGCACGAGGCTCCCCTACTTACTTTCACTTGCTACTGTGGCTGTAAAATGCTCTTATGAATCTGTGGTTCAAGCTAGGGGAAAATTTACAAGATCAATTAAAGCAGAGAATGTGTCTGACCTCCTGGCTGCAACACGGCTGTGCGGACCCCAGCTTAAGATCTAGCGGCGGCGGTGGTGGGTTGCTGCCATAGGCATGGCTGGCTAAGGGCAAACAGGGGAGCCTCCTTCACATATAGCACTGCCGATCTGAGGTCGGTCTGAGATCTTGTGGCCATTTGGGGGGGGGGGGGGGGTGGGTTGCTGCCATGGGCGTGGCTGGCTAGGGGCAAACAGGGGAGCCTCCTTCACATATAGCACTGCCGATCTGAGGTCTGTCTGATTTGGGGAGCTATATCTGAAACGCATAAGGAAAAGTCCACTTCCAACCGAAAGTGTGTATTTTTGTGCCAAATGTATGTCCTCAAGGTGTTGAGCTGATCATCTATTTTATGTTTCTGTACACCAAGATTTACAAGAGAGATGTGATGCTTGTATACATGGCTGCTGCTGAGGTGAGGGAGATCACTCAACCTTGCACATGCCCAGCAGCAGTGTTGTGTGTACAGGGCTTGCTTTTTATGTAGATCTTGGTGTACAGTTGCCAGTAGTCAAGACTTCCATTAAAGCTGATCAACCACATCCTATGGATGATTACATTTAAAAAGAAAGACGAAACTCCCCTTCGTGTCCTCATAATGAATTGGATAAAAATACTCAAACGTTTTTTGCCCCAAAGGAAACATTGGGTGAAAATGAAGGGAAAATGAAATCTTCTTTTGGCTCTTAACTTCTGTGTAGCACTACTGCTGTAATTGCTCCCAGCATAGGATTGGGAGGAGAGGGGCTTAAAATGGACCAACACCTAGGATTTTGACTATCCTGGGTCTTGGTCCACTTCGGTGGGGCACCCCCGATCGGGGTGCCCCGCTGTGTGAAACCCCCCCAAACCCCCCGAACTCGCCTCTCCCCGCGCCGACGGACAAGCGGCTCCTCCGCCGCCGCCTCCCGCGCCTCACTCTTGACGCGCGCGTGCCCGCGCCGGCCAATCAGACGGCCGGCGCGGGCGCGCGCACGTCTAGAGGGGCGCGAGGGAGGCGGCGGCGGAAGATAAGGTAAGGAGTTTGGGGTGTTTGGGGGGAGATCGGGATGTCCCGCGGGGAGGGAGGTGATTGGCCCGGGAATCTTATAGATTCCCGGGCCGATCACCCGTGGGTGTTGGTCCACTTTAAACTGCTAGTTTAGAACAATAGTATTCTGTCAGAACCCAACTTAATGCAAATGGCATAGATGGGGAAAAGGAATGTTAAAAATCACTAAATGAAATACCAAGCAGCATTGACTGCAGTAAACATCCAAATGGTAATATACCTGGGGTGGGAGAGCAAAATAGATTGGGTTGTTTTTGGGAGGGTTTGGTCCACGTTAAAAACACATTTGCTAACATAAGAACAACTAGATAAGCTTAGCACCTTGAGGACATACACAAAAATATACACTTTCAAAGATTCCATTGAAAGTGGACTTTCCTATTAAACCAAAGTTTGCCCATAGGGTCATCCCCAAAAACCCAAAAGGAAGCCAGAAGAATAAAAAAAATCGTACCCTCTTGCTTTGCTGCAGCATTCGCCTGCTGCCAACTAAATGGTCTTACCTGGCGTTGTGCATGTGCCGTGTGAGATGCTCTGCTTGCCTGTCCAGTCAACATCATTGCACACTGGTGGTCACATGGAACATTCAAGAGAAGCTAGAGCTCTGGTGAGTGGTTCTTCATGATTTTTGTGCTTGTGGTATGAGGGGCATTACCATGCAATAATTAGTATGTAGTCATGCCTGACTAGCATTGAGTGAGAACAGGATGACCCATTTGGACCTGACTTATAATGGTTCACTGGGGCATTATTGGGACTGATTTTTCTTCCTACAAAAATTATGCCTACTGCAGGTGGACATCTTGGCGACGTATTTTGTATGCATATGCTCCTATAAAATATTTAGACACTCCCCTGACTTCTGACTGGTCACTGTCTACAAGCTAATGTGTGTATTTTTGTATTGCAGCTTTATGAGCTTGACAGTGATCCCAAGAGGAAAGAATTCCTGGATGATCTCTTTGTATTCATGCAAAAGAAAGGTGAGCTGGTAGATATTTGCTGCTTATTCTTGTACGCTTGCACAGGCCATTTCTGGTAGACGACACAAACTGAAGTGTGCATTTCTTTTTGCAGTCCCTCTTAGATCTGCTTTATGCTTGCCATCCACAAAACATTTTACTTGCCCAATCCTGCCTTTCCTGATAGGGTCCTGATAGGGGGATGGGAGGAAGTTTAATATTTATTGGACTTGCTGGACTGTGGGTATGCCATGAGCAGACAACCTTTCTTTTAAAGCACGTATTTTATGGTGGTGTTTGTGTTACTGGGCATGTGTATAGCTGATTAGTTTCTTTTTAGAGCTTTTTAAAGGAGTGCCTCCTGTTTTGATGTTAAAAAGCAGCAGTTTTGTATTATCTCTGGTTACACTGCCAGTGGTATGGTGACCTGCTTTTCAAGTGTGTGCCACAGAGGAATGCACATCACATGGAATGACCAGCAAGCTGCATGCCATGGTGTGTGTTTTATGACAGGATATGTCTTGCAGATGTGGCCTGTTTTATTTTAGTCCTAATGTTATCCACTTTTTTTGGCTACTTTTGCCGGATTACCATGTACAGCGAGCCCTCTGTATTACCAGGGAATTCGCGAATAACCCCTGTGAAAACAGCGGCACGGAGGGGGTTTATAAAGAAAAGGCCCTTACCTCTCTAGAGATACAGCGCTTGTCCCTCAGCAGTTTGGCCCTGGACACCACCATCTTGAGTGCAGGGATCGCCGCTCTGAGGATGCAGCCCGTGCCTGGGGGGGGGGGGGGGTGATGAAATGGCGCTGGATGCGGGTGAGGTAAGGTTCTTTTTAAACCCCCCACCAAGGCATTCTAGTAACCGAAACCACGAACACCGGACTTGCAAATGTGGACGGTGGGCTCTACATTAATCATAACTAACATTTCTACATTTTGTTTAAGTTTGTGTATGAGTATTTGTGGTAAGTAGTGGTTAATTAGTGGTGGTTTGTGGCCCTTACACATACATACTAGTTGTATGTAGCCGTTAATTAGTATATTTCTACCTCGCCTACAGTTTTATAATAGCTGGCTGTACAAGCAAGCAAAATGTAAAATTTAGACCTACCATTTATAGTAATGTCCTGCAAATTTCTCACCAGTAACTGCTGACCGACACATGGTCCAGAGTCACACATTTACTGGTGAGAGATTTGCAGGGTATTACTATAAATGGTAGGTCTAAATTTTACAATTTGTTTGCTGACCGACACATGGTCCAGAGTCGCACAAACAATATTGGGTCCGGATTTTGTGTGGGGGGGGGGGGGGTATAGCAATCTAGATGCCCCCAATCCCCCAATCACATTCTGATTTGCTCCAATACCAAGCAGAAAAGCCCTCCTCATTTGCATGAGATAGAAAGGAGCAATCACTGGTATATACAGTAACCTAACTATAACATTTTAAAAAGAACGTGCTCTCATTTTGTCCCAGTCCACTGTCATACTCCATGTATGTATGTAGGTCCTTTAGCGTAGACCTGTTGCTTAAACTGGACAAACACTTATTTTACAAAACGCTGGTCATGGTCCTCTGAGCCACCCCTCCCCCCATCCCGATTGAGTACTGTCAAGCCCACAAACCTCACCTGAGGAGTCGCTCCCTGTTATTGACAGCCGGCAGCCAGCAAATCGGAAGCCCAAGCACGGGAGAAGTGACGGCCGCCAGCCAATTGTGGGGCTGCATTTCACAGAGGGAGTGAGTTGTCGGGTAAGGTTTGCAGGCTTTACGGGGTGCCCCCCCTCAGTGGACCAACACTCACGTTTTGTAAAATGGGTGTTGGTCCAGCTTAAGTGCTGTTCACCAAATACAAGCCCTCCACTTACAGCGGTCCTTTTTTTATAGTGTAAAACTGGTCCTCTTAGGCAGGAATATCCTGCACAACACTCTCATTAGAGGTTGCAATATTTTTTTTTTCAAGAACAGTATTAAATGCTCCTCTAAGTGTTTTTGGAAGAGTATTTTTAGCCAATAAGGAGTGCAACATTTTTAGCAATTTAATTTAATAATGTAAAAGCACAAGTATTGTTTACTTGCATAAACAAGGTAAATAAGTAAATGGTCAGTTTAACAAATCTGTTTGAAATTGATTGATCATTCTTTAGATGGAACACTAGTGGTTACACTTGGCAGGATATGGGGGGGGGGGGGCGTAACAGGGGCAATGAGGGACATTAGTGATTGCTTTGGGATAAGAGTATGGGTGTAGTATGGGGCAGTAGGAATGTACGCTGGAGCAGAGAATAGGGGATAGTATGGAGTAGATGAGCAGTAGGGATTAGGGTGTGGAGCACTAAGGGCGGGGTATAGTTAATGGTTGGGAAACCTTATCTGTTCTGATGCTGGTCTGCCTGCAAAGCGCATTGGGTACAGGTAGTTCAGGTGGATATCCACCCACCGCCAGCTTTCAGACCAAGCAGTTGCAGTAGAAGTTCAAGGGACAGCTCCAGACACATTGCAGACTAGAGAAGACATTTTCACCAGTGTAAAGAGAACATCAAGGCCCTCAGGAAGGGGGAAAATATGACGCTGGCTTGCTCAGGAGGGTCAAGGCTCCGCTTCTATAAAGTGAATCCAGAAGCAGGCTCAACTGCTGCGTATAGGGACAATAAAGGGCAACTGTGGAGGGGGTGGGGCTAATGGAAGTACTTCCCACATTACCACTGAGGCAGGGGAGGGATAAAGGAGGA